>CALNHX010002008.1:0-196398 GCA_940337035.1 Agriotes lineatus
TGGGGACTTCCAACCCCACTAACGACTGTCATGATGTTATTATGACATCCGGGACCAACTATTTCCGTGACAGCCGTACCACGAGGCAGCGGTGGAACTCCCATCCAAGTTCTGACCAGAAAGAGCGTTGCTGAACTCTACTGATTGAACGTGGACGCTATGTTCAAGCTACACTACCCGGAACCCTATACTATATCAGTACTATCTGCTTGATCGAAATGTCACCCATAACAGCCAAGGCCATTAAAATTTAACATCCACGGCCGGTATAACTGTTGCTGTGCTACGAATTTACGTGCATCGTTTTAAGTTATTCTGTTCAAACTAGTGTTTGCCCATGAAATAAAACAATTAAGTGAAATAATGCGGACACAAAATTGGAATATTTAACTAGTTTGCAACATGTGTCAAGTAAACTGTTTGTATACAAGACTCAGCTTTAGCGTTGGTTTACTGGGTTATGTTGTAATACTATAAGAAATCGTTTTGCAGACAGCAGCATAATAATACTATCATTAGGTCAGATTGCACACACATCGTTTACCAGCAGGGTATTTTTATGCAAACGTCGTGTTTTGTGCCTATATAAATACTAGGTTTTGAGTTCAAAAACAGCAAACACGACACACATTCAATTATATATAAGGACTTGTAATTATTTACTATTTTAATATACTTCTAAACTCTAAGGTGTATTCATTTGTGACCAGACACATGCTACAATTGTCTAAGGGGTAGTTAGGCCTGGCTACTCCAGTCACATCTTATATCAAATAAAACTTTCATCTGCTTCAGTAAAACAGCCTGGTTTTAGTTTTTTGTCCTCCGGCTGAGAAGTCGGCTGCCTTTGTTTTTCTCTTTTTATAGTCGGAGTGACGGTAGCAGGTCACTAAATTGCAATCCAAAGAATTATTCAATAGATTTGGATTACATGATTACGTCTTTAATGTCTTTCTTTGTAGCCTACGTCTTTCTCAAAGCTTTATTTGTGGCAGAGGCAATGTCATTACTTGATCTGCCATGTATTGTCTCATGCCATACTACACAATAACCGTGTCTGTGGCCAGTTAATGACATGCTGTATGTCAAATGCTATAATAAGTTTTTCTGTATTGTTGTTCTCCTTGTCCTTACTTATCCTTTTCTTGCCGCCAGTTTTTCCTTTTGGTGTATAGAAAATTTCAAATGAAGCTCTTCTGATGCTTTGCCATATTCTTTCAGCTGATTGTTTGTGTTCAGTGCACAAATTGCACCAGTCGCTTTTAATCATGTTCAAAGGGATATTATCTTCTTCTTCTTCGGTCCTTTTCGATCCTCTAGGAATCATAGAGCATCTGGCGACGTTTCAATGACAATTTTGTTGTAATACAAGGTCATCAGCTTTGTACTATTTACTCCGTTACACTAATACTTAATTTAAACATTTTTGAGTTAAGTTAGTCTTTTTAGTCTTTACACAGTAGGTACTTTAATTAACTGCTTGCATTCTTCCTAAGCCATGTTTTCGACTTGAGACCAGGTTAAGTTTAGTTTTTTATATTCTTTGTTAACCATCCTCTTCCATGTTATATTTGGTCTTTCTAATTTTCTTTTACCTTTCATAGTGTTACGTTTTTACGTTTGGGCTATTTAAAAATTATACGACGCGTCTTGCATTAAACATTTATTTACAACTATTAATTATTATTATTTACAAACACACGAATTAACAAGGCAGAACACAAATTACTTAAACTAACGAACTACAGGCACTATTTCTAACAACGATACATTTATTTATTTATATGCGCTGGATCAAACATCAATTATTTATTTGGCTATTTACGACTTAAACACTAACGATTTATATGGTTATTTATCTGTTATTTATTTCACTAGATTTCACTAGGGTTCGTTTATATCACGCGCGCTTCGAGTCTAAAGGGATCTACTTAGAACTGACTGTCGATTCCTGCTGACAAGTATTTATATCCGAATAATTTCCATCCCAGATTTCGCTCGTACATTCCGGCAAATGCATGTGTTGACCTCGGGCGTGTTTCCGGAAGCGTGAGTCATCCCTTACTTCTGGCTGCAAGGTCGCTTCTACAGGCGTCTGGAACATGACTCATCTGCCCGCATCTGGCTCCAAGACCGTCTCGGCAGCGGTGACTCATAAGTCTGCAGCTGCCTGATCGCCAGGCCGTTACAATAGTAAACTCCAGAGCTTGTGTGGTTATGTCTTCCACTGGCTTTCTAAGTGTGTGGCCGATTCATTGCCGTCATCTTCGCTTTATAGTTTTCTTTATAGGTTCTTGGTTTATATATTCCCATATTTTTAAGAGTCTTCACAAGGATTTATTTACAAAGGTTTGAATATTTTGAATTGTATTTCGCTTAATGCTCATGTCCCCGAACCATATAGCAGAACACTCATAAAAATGCTAAAGTTGGTGTTTTTTTATACTTCATTTGATTTCCATATCTTTCGCAACATATTAAATGCATTTAGAGCTTTAGTTATTATTAGGTTGACATCTTTGTGGCTTTTCCTTGCTTGTCTATGCCACTTCCTAAGTATATAAATTGCCCAACATTCTCTATGCTGGCACCTTCTAATGTTCTCTGTCTGTCGTCTAATGGGTTTGTTTTAGTATTTTTTTACTGGTGTTAATTTGCAATTCAATTGTCTTACTTACTGTGTTTAATGATTTTTTTTTTGTAATTGATTTCTATTTTCTGTAATCAGGCATATTCCAAGTCCTCAAGTTTTTGTTCAAATCTCCACTGTAAACCTTTTTCGTTATCAGCAACTTGTCACATTACCCAATCAATAACAATGAGAAAGAGCAGGGGTGATAAAATACAGCCCTGTCTAACCCCGTTTTCTATATTTATCTTTTTCGATGTTGTGCTACTATGTTCAATTCTTGCGTTGTAATTTTTGTATAACAATTTAATTAGTATTGTTACGTTTTTACGTTCGGGCTATTTAAAAATTATACGACGCTTCTTGTATTAAACATTTATTTACAACGATTAATTACGATTATTTACAAACACAAGAATTATCAAGGCAGAACACAAATTACTTAAACAACGAACTATTTCTAACAACGATACATTTATTTATTTATATTGCACGACTTAACAGTAATGATTTATATGGTTATATTTTACTAGAGTTATATACACACGGGGTCATTTATATTACGCGCTTCGAGTTTAATGAGAACTGTCCGCCTTCCAGCTGCGCTGGCTTATATATACGCGGGATAATTCCTTCTGGAAGCTTCGCGGGCTTGCTGGATTTTCCCAGCAACGCTGGCGTGTCCCGCGTATTAATCACCGAGGCCGCTGACTCATTTGTCGCACCTGGCTTCAAGGTCGTTTCTCGAATATTCGGGACGCTGACTCACGCGCGGCTTCAAGGTCGTGACACTGCCTCCGCCTTATGTCGTTCTCGAATGATCGCGACGCTGGGTCAGATGTCTGCAATGGCCTGACCCCAAGATCGTTACAGTATCATATACTTTGCAGGTAAGGTTTGTACTTGCCTACCTCAAATATTAATAGGTCCTTACAATCCGTGTTACTTAAATAGCTATTATATAACTCGTTCATTATAGTTAAACAAGGGAACAGTCTGAGTATCTTTCTTCGTATTTTTATGGAAATAATGCGACGGCATGCATAGAAATACTTTATATTTTGGAGAACAAAGTCACGAAATCAGAAATTTTTATTACCATTTTTGTACTTCTTAAATCTTGTTTGGGCGTTCTGCTTATGCCAGATTAGTTTTTGTAAAAATGTATTTGCCTTCAGCTAATTGATACGACATTTAAATAGAAATCTTTACAAACTCTCACTGCTTTCCTTTCAACATGAAAAAAAATACAATAAACTGTATGTCCTGGGTCTGTCGGAATCCTTGTCTTCTATTGGAACTCTTCTTCGTGATTCTTTGTGTTTTGCCATAAAAGTTATTTTTTTCACTGTCAGTTAGTGTTTAAAATTCCTCATGTAAAATTGCTTAGCCAAACCCAACAGGAAAAATGCTTAATAATTTGGGGTTATGCCATTAAATAAAATTATTTTGATAAAACAGAATAGAGAAGCTGGAATGCAACTGCACCAATAACTCATTTTCTAAAAAACGTGTACTTACAACAATATTATTTTCAGCATTAAGTTATTAAATGTCCATTAACCCTCCGGTTGACGCCGGGGCCTGTGAGGCCCAGGCAAATATATTTTTTGTTGTATTTTTTAAATATATATTTTTTTAATTTCTTTAGCTTTTAGGTACCTTCTTAACTTTAATAAAGACATGTTTTCCTTAATTTGTCTTAATTTTATCATCTGTCGTTTGGCAGCCAGAAGGGCTTTGGGCCTGTCAGATCCAACCCGTGTATTCGTGTAAGTTTTTTTCCTACAATTTATTTTTTCGTATTTCGTCAAGGGACTAATTTTGTGCCGTTTTTAGGCACAAAACATTCTTACGGCCTTCCCCTAATTTCTAAGTATTCACGCAGAATTTTTTACATACGGGTAAGTCCCTAAATTTCAATTGTTTATCGTTTCTGCGTGTTTTGCATGTTAGCAAACTTTTATCTCTAGTTTAGGGAATTTACCTTTCTTACTCTAAATAGTTTATCTTCTGGACGAGAATCCCCGTTCTTTATGAACTTGTTTTGTGGTTCCTGTATTCGTTTGGAACACACAAAACCATGCTGCGCCGACTGTGCGGCAAAATTTGATTAACGAAATTTTCCATTCAATATTTTGTGTTTGAAATTTATGTACACTCATTTTATATTTTTATTACACTTATTCAGCCATATACTTCACAAATAATTGTATGTTATTGTTATTGTCTTTTCCGTTTTCTCAATTTATAATTTCTTTTGAAAACTTGCATTACATGTAACTTTTTTTTAAGAAATGGGAACTCCCAAGTTAATGTTTTTTTTCACAACTATTTTTACTCTTAGGGCCGGTTCTACAATACAAGGATAAAGTTATCCCGGGAATAAATATCCTAGAAACGATTGTTGTAACAAAGAAAACTATGACAATTATACCTCGGATAGCTTATTCTAAGTATATACTTGCATTGTAGAATCGGCCCTTAGCAGTGCAAAATAGACCAGGTTAACAAATGCATGCCAGAAACTGGGCCTACGAGGCATGCCTTTTATGTATTGTCGTTTACATATTTACCGCCAATTTCAAATATAGAACCGTACAGCGTTCGAGTCTCTTTAAATCTAGAAGCTCAAAATAATTGAAAAATATAGGATTGCTTAGTCACAGCGTCATTTCAAAGTTGCCAAGTCGCGTATGAAAATGAATTTCTCTAAGGAAAATGTTCGTGCAATAATTTTCTACAACTTTCGAAGAGGACTAACACGACTTCAATGTTTCGAGGAGCTGACTTCAGTGTTCAGTGATGAAGCCCAATGTCTTAGAACCGTCGAACGCTGGTATTTAGAATTCCAGCGTGGACATACCAGCCTTAGTGGTAAATCTCGTGAAGGACGCCCAAAAACCGCCTTTACTGAAGATAACATCGTTGCTGTGAAACAACTAATCATCGAAGACCGTCATGTGACATATCGTGAGATTGAACCATCATTAGGCATTTCAGGGACAATAATTCAAAAGATCCTGCATGAAGCGCTTGGTGTGAGAAAGCTGGTCTCCCGTTGGGTCCCGCATTTGCTTTCCGACGATCACAAGGCGGCTCGTGTTAAATGGTGTAGGTAAACTCTTCAATGATTCAACCCAAGAGAGTCAAATCACGTCTACGACATCATCAGTGGTGATGAATTTTGGATTTATGCCTATGATCCTGATTCGAAACAGCAATCGACCGTCTGGGTCTTCCAAGATGAGCCAAAACCGACGAAAGTTGTTTGCTCCCGAATCACTTCAAAGCAAATGGTGGCCACGTTCGTAGCGAAAACAGGTCACGTTGCGACGATTGAACTAGAGGATCGTAGGACAGTTAATGCAGAGTGGTATACCATAGTCTGTTTACCACAAGTTATCACCGAGCTTCGGAAAACCAACCCAAAGCGACACATCATCCTGCATCATGACAACGCAAGCTCGCATACCGCTCGTCAAACAATTGAGTATTTGGAGCAGCAAAACGTAGAAATTCTGGACCACCCTCCCTATAGTCCTGGCTCAAGCCCTAACGATCTTGTACTTTTCCCAAAATTAAGAAAAATCTTTGTGGTCAACGGTTCCAGTCTAGTGAAGAAGCAGTCGAAGCTTTCAAATCGGCGATTTTGAGTACCCCTACCTCGGAGTGGAATAAATGTTTCAAAAACTGGTTCGAGCGTATGATAAAGTGCATAAAATATCGTGGTGAATACTTTGAAAAACAATAAAATGTATATAAGGTTCTAGTTGTTTATTTTTTTCTCAAATGACAAAACATAAAAGGCATGCCTCGTATTAATGTGCTATTAGGGGAAAAAATAAAACACAGTTTGGGTCTGAGAGACCCAACCCGTCGAATGGTGTGATTCTGAATCCACCCGTCAACCGGAGGGTTAATAAACATTAAAAATAAAATTATTTGAATTAGCAAACCTACTACAGTTCTGCGTGAGCGGGTCGAGTCAGGTATGTTCAACATGTGTTAACGCGTATTCAGCAATTTTGTGAACGGCAGCGTTGCTTCTCATTGTTCTGCAAGCAGTTGTACCAATAAGAACTAATTTATTGCCAAAACAGTGCTCGGAGCTCAACTATTGTCAATGTCAAAGATTTCCCCATATTTGCTTATAGGCAAATGACTTTACTTTCGGATTGCATTCATTTCGGGAGTGTTATGTTTGTAAATAAGCCCGCCAGTTCACGATATTTTCGGCTGCAACGTAATTAGCCTTCCCATCACATTGAAACTGCTGATCTCAATTCTGCTGCTTCAGCGTTTTGGCCCAGAATTGCCATATAAGTTTGGGCCCTACTTCATATCGCCCCCAGTAGCTGCCAGCTGCTTGGTGCATTGATACTATCAGGGATTCATGTTATATTGACATACTTCGCAGATTTATAGTTTTACATGTTTCAAGCAGTATTGAATAGCTGCCTCCGGCTCTCATTACTTAAACCTTGCTATATTATAATGGTAGGATAGATCACAAAACATATTTTCAGTTATAGAATAGTTAATTTTGTTCTAATGCCATATAGACTGTTGACAGATGGGGTGCTAGCATCCCTAAGGAGCAGCCGCCAATGGTTGTATACAAACAGGCTGCCCATTTTATCGTGTTACAGCTAGATATGCCACACATTTAACACACTATGATTTTCACAGCCTGTACTATACAGGGTGTCCTGCGACATGACGACATAGCTTAAAGGTGTGTTGCTGAGGTCAGTTTAAGTTAAAAATATCTCAAAAAACGTATGCTCTAAACTCAAGCATGGTAATGGTAATTTAAAATTTTTATTTAAGATTTGAAGACTGCATTACTGCAGTAATTGTTCAAAATGTCCACCTAAGTCTTGTATACAGAGTTTAGCTCTACTTACAATTGAAGAAGTGGCTCGTTAATGACTCGTGGTCGGTACAAATAGTTGCTGCAAGATTCATAATCGTAGCAATACTCTCTTCTTTAATTTGAGACTTTTTAGCATAAATAAGGCTCTTCAGGCATCTACAAATGAAATGATCGAAAGGATTGGGCTCATGTAACTTCACTGACCAAGCAGTTGTGGCCCTTCTTCCAATCCATCAATTGGGATAAGTTGGAGAAAAGTTGTTACCAAAGCAAGGCCAACTGTATCAACAGAGACTTGAGTCACTTGAATTGTCAGTTGTCAAAGTGAGGTTATGTGTTTATACGCAAATTATTACATTGCTCTATCCAGAATTCAATGCGCTCGGTCACCTGAGTTGTCAGTTGTCAAAGTGAGGTTGTGTGCATACGCAATCCATAAAATAAGTTACGACATGACCTTCAAAAATTAATGTTTGACACAAAGCCACTTGATAACGGTTTTTTTAACGCACTTTGCTTGGTCAGCGAGGTCACCTGTCGTCGATCATTTTGATTACTTTATTTGGGGACGCCTGAAGAGCCCTGTTTATGCTGAAAAGTTTAAACTAGAGAACAGCTTATTGCTAAGCTTATGCATGTTGCAGCAACTATTCGTCTTGACCATGAGAGTCTTCGAAGGGCCAGTTCCTACTTTACTTCCTTTTGAATTGTTTCGGGCAAATAGCTTCATCTAATATGTCAATTCATCTGGGACAACGCTGCCACTGTCAAATTTTGTTTTTAAACTTGATTGTTAATAGCATTAAATGGGTTGTCTATATTAAGTGCCCACATGGTCTTCAATCTTCTTTTATATTTTCTCTGATGTATCTTTTAATAAATAAGCTGTTTTTTTTTAGTTACATTTTTCAGTTGTTTTCTCTTTTTAATTATGCTGTTTCATGTGTTGATATAAAAGTAACATTCAATGCGTAGTTGGTTGCTACATTTTTTATGCGGTGTAAAAACAATATTACACATTTAAAAGTCACTTTGAGTACGTGTTGTGAATGCATAATAAATAATAATATACAATCCGGATTGACTTTGCAACCAGTCTTAGGGCTGTTATATTTATAACGGGCCTGTTATTTTGCTGTTGCCATACCAACCTACAAGGATATGATAAGCTAACCTTTTAGTCACAAATAACGAACCTGAAAACAAGTAAAAATAGGTTGGTAGCGCAAAAAATGCTTAATGCACCAAGTAGTGTTTAAATTTTTTGCCCAATATATTGTAATGGTATTAGGCCCACGGCTCGACTCTGCTAGCAGTGCAACATGATGAACAATTCAGTAATCACAGAGTTGGTGTGTTTTATGTGGCTGCAATGATAAGCTTAACATTCAAACAATGAATGCATTGGTAAAGAGATGTCAGTAATAGTAAAGTAATTGAGTAAAAGGAAGGCAAGGGGCAAAGCTTGTTTTTCACAGAGGTCGAAGTTGACTTTCAAAAATTAAACAATAGGTTTGTGCAGAATGAATAACCGAACCGAAAGAAAGTAATAGACACAAAAAGGTTTGCTATGTGCATGTAAAAGAAAGAGCAATTTTGAAAAGCAAACAGCAGGACATGGAAGACGCAAATAAGAAATAATGAACTCTATAAATAATCAGTGCATTAAACGTTAGTGAAAAGCAGAACAATTAATAAAACGTGTATGTGTGAGGCGCAAAGAAACAATTTAGATTAAGAAAAGAAATTTGAAAATGTAAAATTATATACTCAAACGTATTTCTAATATGTACTAAAATTCATCAAAACTTATTTCCGTTAGCATTGTAACTATAGCAACGACATTTGTTTTTGTTTTAAATAACGGAAAACAAAGGGAACAAAAGAATAATTATTAAGCTTGACATTGTGAAATTTGTGCTCTACTTTAATTAAAGTTTTTATATAATAAATAAGCATTTGGAAACCTGAAAAGTATATTATTGTGTTGTGCACGTGTCAAAGTTTATGTGGGAATGTTCGTGAGGTTTCCGCAACAAAAATAAAATTTTCTCAGAGAGCATCTCCGAGCATTACGGCCGCTTCCACCGATTAGTAAAGGTAGGAAATTTGCCTAAAATAACAGACTGCAGTTCGAAGATTAAGCAAGGCGTCTTAAATTTTGAGGTTATGCGAAGGTATCGAAGCGTCCGATTGAAACAATTGCAAAATTTAAGACGGCGTCCATCTGACGTCACGAAATTAATACCTGCCTGAAACAAAAGATGTTATTTGCCGCCAAAGCGCGAAAATTTGAATAAATACCTTACGAATGTTCATAATTTCGCTCATTTTAAAGTAAACACCGCTGATTACACAGCACAAACCATTTTGTGGGATTTTTGACAGATTTGTAAACATTTAACTACCGCGTATTTGAACTAATTCAGGTGTACAGTACCGTATCAGACAAATTGTAAATTATAACCTACTAGGAACTCACCCTGGGATTAAAAAGTTATTGTTCTACTGAGCTAGCGCTTTTCCAAATTAGTTGCAGCTAAATAAAATATTGAAAAGGGCATACAACCATTTATTTTGTGCAGTAAATTAGTACAGGTCACATTTTAACCAGCCTAATAAAATTACAGTTCAAACACAATAAGAATATTAAACAGAGGATTGTGCTTTTTGGATTTTGCTCTGGCTTATATAACAATTGAATTAATTAATAATATAGCAAATTATTAGGTGCCCCCAAAGTAGGAGCCTTTACAGTATGTTTAGTAACATTTTCTAAAAATTCGAGATTTTGCTTTCAAATATCAAAACTACTATTACCATCAAGCAAGCTGTCGATGTATAACATTTTTAATAAGCAACCATAATTAAATTATGACTGCTTCCTACCTTGATGCAGTTCATGGTACAATTCTTCAGAAGCATACCTGAAACAAGAGTTTACATTAGATACAACAGAGGATGAATTTAGTCCAGACAATAAGAAGATAATAAGAACCTATACCCTACTTTGTTTGAGGCTTTCACGGTTAGTCAAATTATCAATATTTGGAGTCAATGGCGAATGACCGACTGAAGAGTTGTAATCGTGAATGACATGAGTTCAAGTTTTACTAAGTGTTTATATTATTTGAATGTCATTCTGTTGCTATAACTTTGTGTAAAGCACACAAACCCAAAAAAATTTCAGAAATCCACCCCTGATTTTCAGGAGCTAATATCTAATAAGAATTATTGACATTCTAATTATAGTAGGGCAATTTTTAATTTAAAAAGAGTTTAAAAATAACTTGAATTGAATGTTCATAGTATAAAAGGTATCGCAAAGAGAATCTTATCAAATTTATGACTGCCCAATGTGCTAAAAATTATTTATTAAATATTATTTTTAAAAGTATGTATCAGCAATCAAACATCGTGTCAAATCATTAGCAATATGGCGATTGTGGGCAAACACAGAACACTAGCGAAAATGTGCCTGCTTAAATTGAAATTATATGCAAATAGGGCCGAATTATTTGTAGGCATTTGAACTAATTTGAACACGAAAATATTCAATCAATATAATATCAAAACCAAAATTTTCTTTTGGGTTTAACATTTTGTTGAAAATAAAGGTTAATGATGCATGCAGTTAATTTGGAAATTTAATTTTTTTTAGATTTATTATTTTTATCACAACATGAAATTCATGGTGTAGACGTATTCCTAGAGTTGTTTATCTGCACTTTTTATTAAACAACTCGCCAACACTGAGGATCATACTCATAACTCTTCATTCTCTTCAATGTAGTTAACCATTGAAAGACCCCGATAGGTTACTTACAGTTGACTTCCACTTGAAATGTGATACTAACACGAATTTAAATTGTACTTTTTTATTTTAGAGGTTTTTGTACAGTATGTAAATGGTTTTATTGCTGCTTGCACCGCAACCTCATGTGACGGATTGCAGTCAGTTACTGAAAACCTGGTATAAAATTACATTCAGGCTATGTGTATAAGATGTATACGTTACAGTTAATACCCGAATTGAGTCGAAACCTAAAATTACTAGTTTAAACTAGAATTACCTGCATTTTGTTAATTAAAATCTAACCTAACCCAACCTAAGCTAGTCTAATATAACCTAACATAATCAGATTTACCACTAGTTTTCATTGGCAATGTGAAGGTAATTGTAATTTTGACTAGTTAACTAATAATAAATTAGGGTTTTGACTAAATTCTGGTTTTAACTGTGGCATATACAAAACATAAATTATGTGTTTAGACTTGAATACCATCTTGAAGATATCTCTGTGTATGCAAACATTATAAAAGCCGAAATCCAGTACACGTCTGGTCCAAATTATTTCGTATAAGGAATACCCAACCTGTAGGAGTAACCTGTCGATCAGTAGTCGTAATAGTAGTGCAGGGTTTGTTTATTACGTAGCCATTACACCAGCTACATACGTAATAATTAGTTCGCCTCGTCGTTACTTCCAGCAAGTTGTACATTAATAAACAACTTGGGAGAAATTGTAGCTAGTTGTAGGAAAATGATAGAATTTGTATATTTGGGAAAAATAAAGAACTGCAATGTATTGATTTTTGTACAATTTAATAGATCGATAGTTAGCATAAATATCAAAATAATACACTTTTTTAGATATCTGATTTAAGGCTTCCAGCTGTGTCCGAGTTAGAAAAAATTATTGCTGCTGGGCCTGCAGAATCAGGAACCGATGGCGCTTAGTCCAGCAAGCAAGGTGTGTCCACAGACCGCAAGACGCCAGACATAGCAGTGACTATAGCTCTTCTTACTCCGTCTGTTGAACAAGTCAGAAGATCTCCAATTGTCTAACAATATTGTGTACATTTTAACACTGTTAAATTTAGTAGTCTTTTATAAATTTAATTTAATAGATGTGAATTTTGAAAATAAAATATTTAGTTTTATTAATGTTGCCTCAACACTGTTATAGTAGTAGTTACTAGTAAAAAACAAAAATACTTAAAGGTATACTGCATCAGAAGTGCATTTAATCTGAGTGAAAAAATATTAAAATGTCGTAATATTGTAGCTAAACGAAATAAAATAAATACTACAAGATGTAGAAGTGGATTTTGTTCTTTGCTAAACGCTCATATTCGAAATTGTTTTATTTTTATCGCCGACAATGTGAACCAGTTGTTACGCGTCGGTTACCTAATTCTTGCCTCTGTTCATGTAGAATTAGTCATTTATGTATCTTCAAAGACATTATAGTGCCGAAAAGACTTGGAATCTCTTATATAAAGTTTTTAGATATAATATTAGGTCAGTTTAAAAATTGTTTGCCGCCACTGCCTTCCACACGTGCAGAGAAGGAAGTTGACAGTTCACATAAGTTCCGGCGAAAACAATACCGTCACCGTACCGAGCAAGCGCAAGGTTGTTGTCCAGCAGGCCGTGATTGAGTTGTGGTCGTTTCGGCCACTTTGGAAACCGTATCGGCCGTTAAATATAAATTTTCCAAAGCACATCCTACAAGTTTGAAGTTTCGAGTCCCGTCTCGTCGTTATGAAGTGAGGCTTCATTTCAACTTCTGGTCGGATATTTGGAGAAATTGTATCACTCCGCAGCAACCTTGCAAAGCACCGCTCTACGCCGGCGCAGCCGTAAAAAACATCGCATGTTCCGCGAATACAGACGCTGATTTGCCTTACTAGTTTATTCTCCGAGCCCGTGAAACCTGGCTTCCTGTCACTCAAGCCCACTATACGCAGCTTTCACCTCGGCCCTAGTGTTGAGTTCGGGATTTTACATTCACGTCGCCAGCCAAACTGCTGCATTCCAAGCTAAGTTGATTATGCTTGTTAATTTAATAGTGAAGGTTGTGAATTGTTCCGTTTCGAATATCTTGTGTTATATTTAAGAAAGGAACCACCCTACTCGCACCGAAGTTTTCAGCATATCCCTATTGGGAGTACAGGAAATGCCTTAAGCGAAATGACGCCTGCCACCAGGCTATCAATACTGCAGCGTAACGTGACGTCTCAACGAAGATAATAAGATAATTTATTGCGGTCACTAGCCATCGACGGCAACTCGCGGTAAATGTATGTGTTATTTCGAATATAAGCGTTATTGAATTGTATGTTATATAATTTATTGGTGAAGCGAAATGCAGTTACGTATTTTTGTAGTAAGATAGGCATTTCATTTACGAAACAAGGTAAGTCATATCTGAAAGCGGAGACTGAATTTGTGCCGGTATCTCGTTTTTGACCACGGCAATGGGTAACGATTTGTTTCCTCCATTCATAACTGGAATTGTACCAGGAACGGCAGAGACAATGTCCACTTTAAGTGTCAAATTAAAAGAAACCAATGGAAGATCATGGAAGGGCTTCATAAGGGAGATGATTGAGGTCAAAGTTGTAAAAAGGTCTCATAGCGAGAGAAAGTTAAGTAAAATAAGGGTGATCACGCTGCAAGAATGAATATAAAATTGTCATTACTTTGGGTCGGCCTAAAGAGAAAAGACAACTCAAGTGTCAAGCAATTTACTGTGGGTTGGTTGTTTTTCAGCTCCAATAAAAACAGGCTAAGTTTTAATAATTAATGTTTAATCTTTTACTTTTTCAATCTTTGAATACGGGATAGATTTTTCCTCAAATTGTTGTTCATGGAATATTTTTAATTTTGTAGGGTGGCGAAATACTCAAACAGACGCCCAAAATACAAAGTTATTAATTACTATCATATTTCTCCACTTCATTTCTGTTGATATTTATCTAACACTAAATATTTTTTATTAATTTTTTTATGCTATTAGCATTCAAATTTTGTTGCAAATAAACCTGCACAACAGATATTTTCTGGCATTTACTTTCTACTTCCCAGGTATAGATGTAATTTAAAGACAAGGGGCATGCTGAATAGGTGTACGAATCAATCAAGTTTTGTCACACTCATTATTCAAATCTTTCCATGCAATTCAAATGAATATTGTTTTTCTTTGCATAAATTAACTCTTAGTAATAGCATGCAAATGTTCTAAATTATATTTATCCACTGCATACGTTATCTAAAAGCGTAAGTATATCTCAATTTACTGTTTTATAGTTACTAAAAACTAATGAAAAATCAAGTGTGAATTTTATATATGATAGTAAACCGATTTAATAACATTACTAAAGTAAAATCGTGTTGTCTTTGGTTCTATATTTATATCCACTAATAATGAAACATAACATATTGATTCTGGATTGATAAGTGGAGGGCAAACCTAGTTCGTACACATTTAGGCCTCAATGTAGGCCCATTGAGCTACCTTTGAGTCACATTTGTGTGTATATGTTTGTGTATAGTCTCTCCTAAGCCTTTTTTGTGGCTAGCTCTAGAATTTCTGTACAGTCGATTGTCACCTACAGGTGACCCAAAATCGTCGCCTTAACGACCGAGCCAGGCGAGCATAAACGGACGCAAAACATATCCAGCATAGCTACATAGGCTAGTACCTTCAAGATCGCACTCTTGCCTTGTAGTGGCGGGGCTGTTCGTCAGCAGGGTGAACGTGGGGCCCGCCGTTTGAGGTATCGAGCCAGAACTAGTTCTGATGTACTAATATCCGAGACGAACCAGCCGTCGTTTGAGGTGTCGGGCCAAAATACTTAAGGTATCGGGTTGAGAACTACCTGATGCACCAGTATCAGAGATGAGGCTCCGAGGCAACAACATGGTCATTCGCCCATTAAAGGTGCCTGTGGGCTACCCTGTCCCACAAATACGGGCCGAAAGAATACGCAGCCGTTGCGAGAATGCCGCAGCCCTCCAACATTATCATGTTCAAACAGGTAGGGCGAAAGCCGGGCAACGCCAGGCGCATTATACTCGGTGGTCAATGTGTGCACCTGCAGGTATGTGTTGCGATCTTTTGTTTCCCGCGGCTTGACAGGAAAATAATGCGTTTTAGGCCTAAGTTATGAACCTGCAGACCTACCTTGAGATGTATCAAAGGCCGATAAGTACTTTTCTGATTCTTTACATTCGGTAATTCTTACAATCGTCTATATTATCACAAGTATACACTGTCTCTAGTTCCTAATCTAAAATAAAATTAATTGCAACTGTCCCAATTTCCATAAGATGCAGTAGCTCAACAAAGGGGCGAATAATAGTTCATATTGCAAAGTTTTACGAGTACATTTCCGTTTCGAGCTGCATGCTTATTGCATGTGCATGAATAAGTTTTAAACATATAAAGCAATTAAGGAAACTGGCGCAGCAAAAGTTTAATGACAAAGAAAACTTGAGCGGTAATATTGAAACGTACAAATTTAACTGTGCTGCAACCAACTTTAGCGACAATAAGTAGTGTGCCCTGTTCTTGCATGCGACCTGCGAGCAAAGTGTCTGGAAAACGGTAAAAGAAGGCAATGTGTAAGTAATGATCCGCATTTACCAATACCGCAATTTCATTGCATGTTTATTTGTTTGGTTTTTATTGAACTTGTCATGCTTTGGGGCATGAATAATTCAAAGTGTGATGAATATGCAAATATACGAGCATAGATATATAAAAGTACTATATGTGGGTTACGAAGCCAGTGCTCAATATTGAGCCACGATCAGTAATAACATTATAGCACCGTATAGAAGCTCTCATTTCCTACATGTCTTACATTCGAAATTTTTCCAGTGTGTACATTGTAGTTTGTTCCTGCTAGTTTGTGCAAACCTAGAAAATTAAAATTCATAAATATTTGGTCTTAAATATATTGGTTAATACTGAAATATTTAAAAATAACAAAGGTGGTTGAAAGTATTGTTTTCTTCTCTAATTACATTAATTTTCTTCTGTAATTAATTACAAATCAAATTATTATATCTTCAATATTTTAAGAACCAAACAAGTATTGATTTACAGTTTCATGAATATATGTATTATAATGGTTCACTGCCCATAGAAATTCTGATTGCCTAATTAACTAAATGAATGAGGTCAACATGAGCACAGAATTAAATATTTTATCTATTGCAAGATAATCAATACTTTACATTTATAAGTGCACTTAATGTGAGCAGCAGCAACTAATAATTTAAAGGATAGAAGTTAGCATGAAACAATGCAGGTTTTAGAAGGATTACATTCAGAGTTTCAGATATGATAAATGTTCGGAAGGGCTAATGCAACTTAAATTGTAACTGACTGAATTGAGCTTATTAATGGCAGACATAATGTGAATAGAATAATACAAAATGATTTGTTAAATACAGAAAGAATATGAGCGTTATGTGGTAAAAGTGTATAAACCAGTTTCATAAGTTTTGGCACAAAATTCAAGGGGATTCAAATGAGATACCTATGCAACTTATCAAGATGTCTTTGGAAACAAAAGTATGTTTGTTTACTAGCCTGCAATTTGACATGTGGGTATCATTAGTCAGTTTTGCGAAAAATGTCATACAAATTGGAAATTAGAAAAAGTATTTATAATTTAGTTGGGCAAATGCCTAAAGCTGAAATAGTGCGTATTTTTCGAAACCAAGATATATCAGCTAGGACCGTATTACGAACCATAGCGGAATGCGAATAAGGTATCCCTTGTACAAACCTTCCGAAAAGTGGAAGACCAAGGCTGTTCACTTCCCAGCAGTGCAGAAGAGTGGTAGGAAGTACTAAAACTAAGGTTGGTGTATATGTGAGGAAACTAGCCATGGGGAATCGGACTTCTGCCACCAATATTTTTAGAATTTTGGCCAGAAGTGGTCAAAAATTCCGCAAAAGACAAAACTGTCCAAAATATACCCCTAACCAGCTAGTCCGAATACCCCGATGTTGGCACGACTTGGCTTCTTGCCATTATGCTAGAGAAACACAAAATTGGTTTCGACAGCATAACATTCCTTATGTACCAAAAAAAAATGATAACCAACCAAACTTGCCGCAGGCTCGCCACATTAAAGACTTTTGGGCGCTTTTGGCACGAAAAGTGTACGACGGAGGATAGACAGCCCAAAAGGTAACCAACTACGTCGTAGGATTTTGGCTAAGATCAGGGAAATTGATGTTGTCCCCGCCCAGACCTTTATGAGAGGTGTCCGAAAAAAATTGCACCTCGTGGAACAGCACAGGCCGTTACATATAATTAAATAATTAAATTATGTTCTCAGATAGCTAACTTATACAGAGTGGCCATTAAAGAGATAGGAAAGAGCGGGAAATTTTGAATTAAATTCTAGCAATTTTTTGCTTTTATATTTCTCGGAGGTGTATGACCCCAACTTTCTGGGTACGTGTCATTGGTGGTACTATAAATCGATGACAAATTCGAGGTTAGCAGGTTAGTTTTTGCTTCAGTTTTGACACAAACTGACAAAAACCTGTCGCGCGTCAGTTGCTACGTCGGGCTAGAAACAAAACGAGCTTAGCAGTTGCTACGTCACAGTATTAATATTTACCAGACGCGTCTTTGCCATTTTGGAATTTTTTGAATTCAATTTACGCTGTTTTGTGCACTAGCAGATCATTGTGTTTGTTAAGTCAAATTTAGAGGTTATCTAAATGTCAGATGAAATTGTGCATATGCCCGAAATATTTGAGAGTATTTGTCATACAGCATTTGTTATACCAAGTTTTTTCTTCAAATTTATAAATCCACAACGCTGAACCAAGATTATCTCATGTTCTACGGAGTTAGAGCAATGTTTATTGCAAATAGATAAAATAAGGGAAGGGCAATAAACCACTTATTTGTCGTAATTATTTTTACACTCTTTTAATTCGCCCTGAGTATGACAGGTGAATTTCAATTAAAACTTATTGATTAGAAAGTGTAGTTTCCCTATCTTGTATTTTAAAACCACTATTTATTATTAGGAGGAGGGTTATTACAGCATATGGAGAAATTAAGGTTACGATTTACTTCGTTCATATTAAAAAAAAACTACACTCACTTTTATTATTTTTTAAATAATTATTACCTGGCATTTTCTAAACTCCTTCATTTAACCTCAACGCTGAAAACGCTTAGGGAAACGATAAAATAACCACTACGCGTTGTGGACGGTGTAAAACAGCCCTTAATCAAAATCAGATGATATTCGCTTTCCGGTTGTTCTCATTAACCACGACTCATGTGTGCAATGTAAAACGGCCACGATGCGTTTTGGATTTAGAACACTTATAAACCGATACTACTTTTACTAATTGACATGATTGGTAAGAATTACTTTAAATGAGATAATATTATTCAACGTGTCGTGGCCAATAAGAACGACCACAAAGTGTTAACACCGTCCACAGCGCATACTGGCTGATTTTTTTGCTCGTTTGAATGCAACGTATACAAATTATAAACATTTTCTATATACAACAGCCGAGTGGGCGTGAGATACATAGGACCTATTGTAATTCTGTTCTGCCCTATATACTAAATAGGAGGTTCGTCTGGTAACTGTTCGACCTTATGCAACAAAAAAAAATAGCTACCCTAGAACAGCGGTGTCTCAGCCTCGTTTAAACGGTTCTCCATAGGACGTACCACTTCTCGACCCCATTTTTATACTCAGCTTTCGGAATAACTGTTTCAGCTGCTCGTTGCATTCTCCTTGATGCGCTTCACATCTTCAAACCTCTTTCCTTTCAAGGCCTATTCTAATTTTGGGAACAGCTAGAAAGCGCAGGGAGTCATGTCAAAACCGAGGACATGACTAATGGGATATTTAGTCAAACAGTCGTCGATAATATGGTATGACAAAGCGGGGTCTCTGCCTTTGTGGGCCTGTCAATCATTGCTTTCCCATAGAAGAAGCCGCGCTCTCCTCACTGCATTTCCCAATCTTCTCAAAACTGCCAGGTAGTATTCCTTGTTCACCATTTATGAACTACTCATGGTGAATAATATCTTCATAATCACAGGAAACAATGAGTACTGTCTTGATATTGCAACCACTTGAACTCGCTTTTTTGACTTTCTTCTTTGGCGTTTTCCACTGAGAAGATTTAGATTTTTCCTAAGGGATATAACCACAGACATAATTTATCGCATGCACACGAATACCCAGGGTTAGAGAAAATTCTGAAATGCACTCAGTCGATCAAAGAGCTCCAGTTGAGGAAGTATTATTATAGGTGGCATATTCACTGGACAAACCTTGTATACGTGTAGCTTTTTTATTTCGAAGGTGCTGCGAGCCGAACATGGCAGTCACTGACTGATTGCAACTAAATAACCTTCTATAAAACTTAAAAAGTCTATAATCCAACGTACAAATTTGAATAGAAAATTAAGACATAGAAGCCTTGACTTGACTCAAGATAAATATATTCATGCGTAAAAATAAAATAATTCAACAAAATTGTGTGTGTGTGTGTGTTTGTTTGTGTTGATTATGGAATACCTCGCTGTAAACATAAAAACGCGTTCACTTGCGTTGTGCATTAAAAATTATTAAAAATGATAAAAAAATTCCTTGTGAAACGTAATTAGTGTCTTTATGATTTTGTTAGTTAAACTGAAATAATATTAGTTCTAAAACCCCTTCGAATGTTAAAATACATAGTTCTGGCAGTAGGAGAAGTGATATACGCATAACACTTTTACCTCATGTAGAAATAAAGTAGTTTAAATAATTATTTCCGAAGGAGGGGAAGGGAAAATTGATAACGGCCGGCGCTTGCAATTTTCTCCGGGCATGAATCATGGTCTTTCCTCTCCTCTTATAAATGATTTTTTATTCTAGCCGTCATGGTTGTTCTGTACTGTGCTCTTTCAGAGAATACACGAACCCTATGTTATGTACTAATTAATTTATGGAAGTTGTAGCTAAAAGAATTAGTGAGTGAACTCTGCGAACGACGCTCCCTAACAACGTAAAATTGCCTTAATTTCCCAGCCTGAAGTCACAAAATAAACGTGTAGACCCTACCTTATTCTATATGTGAAACCAATTTTACAAATAGTTAATAATGTTTTAGCAAGTGTCAACCGAGCAATAAGTTCAACTCAATTTTTTCTTCTTCCTCATATGTTAGGCCAGTGATCTGTTTAATTCCACAAAGTTGTGATTGTGAGCCCTCCTTGCTCGTAAGCCAAGTAGATGGTGTAATGCAGCATGCTGTGTGGATGCTTAATTAATTCAGTAATAATATCCAGATATCTAATGGGTATCACGTGATAACAGTTGTGTGTAGATAACTGGTGGGAGTAGTAATGGGCAACCAGTGTGGTTGTTTACACGAAGTGAAAAAGTATCTTGAAAATAATGATCGACGTTAAAATAATCACGTTAAACGGCTAGATTTCCTTTAATTGTGAAAGTAATAATTGTATATTTGATACGCAATAGCAAGACAACCTTCTTTACGATCAAATTTGACTAAAGGTCACAACTATTATTCAGATTAGAACTTCAAGATTTTTTGAAGCCATTTGAAGTGGCAATATTTGCTTCAACCAGTAGAAGGTGCAAGTGTTTGTGTTTGTGGCATGCTTTGCTATGATATATCTAGATCTTAAGGGGTCATAGAGCTGCAACGAGCTATTTTGGTCGTGAACAACCCAAAGGATGTGTTTACAGGCTGCCATTCAGTTAGGAGCTGATAGAAAACTCGCTCAGGTACAAGCGATACTTCAAGAAAGTTAGTGCGTATTTCTTATATTTAATTAAGAAATAAATAATAAGTTTGGTACGGCAAAATTAGTGAAAATATTTTTAATTTATATTTATAGACTAATTTAGAATATTTATTTTTCTAAATTTACATTGATTCGGGTACTCGACGAAATTATAATTAAAAATTGACATATTTTGGTTTAGGATTGGATTAGAATCGGGCTCAGTGAGACCATTCACAGTTGGGCACCAAATTAACTGCTCTACTCAGAACCACAGACCTAAGAGATAGAGTAACAAGGTCAACACATCACGAAGACACACAACTTACACAATGGATGCTGCGAAAGCACCAAAGGCGCGCTCCAACTCTGTATCCCGAATCCGGGGCAAGTTGAGCATTGTACTGCCAGATGCTAGAGCATAAAACACCAGCCTCTACACCACAAGGTAAATGAGGTTACAGATTATACATACATACATATTTTGGTTTAGCGTGTCTTAATTAATTTTAACATCAAAGTTGGAAAAAGTTAGAACATTTGATTAAATAATTTGACAACATTTTTATTTTGATTTCTTGTAATATCAGACCAATCCTTCAAATACTAACCAACTGAGTAGGAAGATTTAATTAAATGTACAAGAGAGTGTACTTGACCAAAGAAGTCAATTTGATAATAATTTATAATAATTCAGTCTTCAACAAAAAGAAGATTAATAAGTTTAACATTAACCCATTCAGCTGAGGACGAACGAGAGTTTCATTGCTTAATAACTGTCTAGCCGAGGTAATTTTTTAATAAGAATCAAATGACAATTTCAAATGTCATATTTTTCATTAGTGAGAAATGTCAATTGGAAATAATTCAATAAGTAGAAAGGTAAGTGTTTGAGAAAATATTCTTGATACTACTTCTTAATAAGCAAGAGGGTATATATCCATATAATATTTGTTATATAATAATTTTGGCACCCCAATTGGAGCTGTGACCAGAGATATATGACAATGGCTAGCGTTGCCCGCGTCGAAATTGAGGAAATATTTCCTTATTAGAGGTTTACGACTACCACATGTGTTAGCGTGGTAGGTAGGGAACTTCCGATTTTTAAAATTTATAAAACTAGTACATAATGTCATGAAGAATTTTTATATGCCTTATGTTTTCTTTAAAGCTACCGTGAAGTAATAATTTTTTTTCGTTTTGGAGGCTCAAGTGAACGTGAGCCGACGTCAAATAAAGTAGAGTAACAAAGTAGAGCGTGCCCTCGTGAGCAACTTTTGTATTTTTTGCCGGACTGATAGATTACGTTCATAGTCTGGGCCTATCCTGGAAAAGAAAATATTATAATATAAGAAAAGTGTAACCACCCAGTGTAAAGCGAATTAGCTTCAAGGAGTTTGTTTGCTGAAGTGGGCTATTACCCAAGTCCAGTAAGTATTCTCATAGTAGAGCCTTTTGTCAACGACTGCAGATGCGGCAGATTTCAACTTTTGACTTGGCAGTTTTTCACAGAAGCGCCCAGATTAAAAATAAAACTACGGATTTTGACAAACATTTAGTAGTGTCGTACTGTTGAGATCAGGTGAATCCTACCCAATGCTGAGCTAGTTGAGTGCCGACTGGAGGTTGACGTAGCTGACTTCTGAACGGCTAACAATTAATAGCTCTTTAACGATTACCCAACATACCGGATTGCTTCGCTCTGGAATATAGACAACAGCTGCAAAAGCAAAGGAACAATGGTAATTATTCTGAAAACTAGGTACGTATGCAGATAAACGGCATACACTTCCGTGGTTTCTGAGTTTACGTAATGCATATATCCTTAGCTCTGCATAAAAATCTGAAGAAATCTGAATGCACAATATACTAGAAAGATAACCTACATCATCTAAGAAGCAACAAGAAAAAACAACTAAAGTACGTTTATTTTCTATAATAACTGTTAAAGTGTTACAATGTTGGTAGACATGTGATTAAAATGCTAGAAAATTGTTATACCTCGTGTTGGTAGAACTTTTTCAAAATTATGGTTATGTGTCAATTTGGAATGTCAAAGTTTCCTAATTTGAACTCGACAAATTTCTCTTTTTAACATAGAATCATCATTATCATCAATAAAATCGGATAAAAAAAGAAAACCAAGAAATATTTTAAATGCAAAAATTAAGGAAGCGATATTAAATTATGACATATCTGTCAAAATGACAATCATTTTTTTTTAGTGGAAGAAAAGAACTAAAAATCTATGTACCAACATTATTAAAACTAGGGACCCTGCAGGAATGCAACTTATCCCCTAGAAAGTTGACCTTGAAAATTATTATAGAAAAAAAATGTACTATACCTTCTCGTTAGCTCAATTCCGAGTGGGTGATGCTATATTGGATCCATGGCCAGTGGTACTATTTTATGTTTTCCCCTAAGGGTTCTAATTTGGTCGAGCCATCTTGCTGGTTGTATTTGCTCTTGTATATTGCAGTGAGGCATTGGTTCTTTTCTATGTCATCTGCATTGTGAAATGATCGCCATGGTCGATAGTCTTTAATTAGTATGTAAGTGCAACTTCAGGGTAGAGCTATTTGTCGGTTTCCAGTTTTTTTTTTTACATTTTGCGTGGCTTCAACCTGATGTTGATAAATATTTTATTGCTCACATCGACTAATGTTGGTCGAATTTATATTCAGGCTTTTTTGTTTTGTTCTCCCACCTTCCCAAATTTCTTTAGATCTTTACCTTTCAGAGTCTCTAGATCGCGAAAAACATGTTTCTTAATTCCATATATCTGCCTTTCTTAAATATACACAGAGCGAACAACAATAAAATGCTGTCTATTTTAGCTTTAAGTCGTGAACCATTAGTTACATAAGTGTAATATTTTGCACATAGCTCAGGTGCTTATCCTTAACGAAAATAGGCAAATGTTGGACCCCACAGATACAGGGTGAACACTCGGCAGTGGTCCTATCCTAACCGCGTTCTTTATACATGAGATCTCGTGGTCAACAGTGTGTGACTAGCAATCAGAGTCCGTGTGGGAGCGCGAGTTCGAACTCCACCGCTTGCAGAATTTTTCCCTTTATTGCTTCAGTATTAGTAGCAACTTCAGGATATTTGTGCCTATTTGCAAGGAAGAACCATGTAAACGGTTTTATTTTCTCTTGACTTGTTAAAGGTCGTTTATTGTGGTCTGAACTGACTCGGTAAATGAGTCTTTACAGGCACGGTGCCTGTAAAATGTTGCCATGGCGACTTTACAAGCACCTTGTTTTCTTATAAACACATACTTTATTAATCGC
The DNA here is from genome assembly GCA_940337035.1 of Agriotes lineatus. Taxonomy (NCBI): domain Eukaryota; kingdom Metazoa; phylum Arthropoda; class Insecta; order Coleoptera; family Elateridae; genus Agriotes; species Agriotes lineatus. The sequence continues at coordinate 24,404 of CALNHX010002008.1, forward strand.
TAATATTTTCAGGAAGAGGAAATTAAACATTGTATGCGACTCGCTTGCAATTAGCGTTTATTGGGACTCATCGGATTACAGGGCTCGTTCCTACGTCGCCCACCCTGCAAATTATTCGGCTTGACCAAAAAGGCGAATTTACTAAGCCTGCCACGTAAGTAACTATTACTTGCTGTGTTTGTTCTTTGAACTCGCAATGCCTTTTGATTGCCAAGAATAATAAATGATTAATTTTATCGGTTTAACGGGCGATTATGCGAAGACCCTTTTCCTTATACGTTAAACGTTATCTTAATTATAATAGGGAAGGCTGTATAAAAGAACGAATACAAATGAAAAATATAATCGGTAACAGAGATAACTACAACAAATGTATAGAGAATTGTATGTGTAACCGTATTCTATAATGACGTAAAGGAAAAACTATAAAAAAGAACAAACTCTTTTTGAGTACTAGTATATTTTACTCCTACAGCACTGTAATATGATTACCCCCATGCACACCCCTGGTACACCTGAAAATCTTTAAATGATACTGAAAGGTGGCTCTTAGTACAACATGTAAGCATACCAAATTTGAATAAAATATCTCTATTCGTTTTCAAGATTTTCTTAATTTTGAATTTTGTTTCCGCTTCTTTGATACCCTGTATTTTGAAAACGAAACAATTTAGAAAACACATTTACAGGAACTTTTCTTCTTAAAATAAGTTATAGATTACCACCTTTAAGTTTGATTACTTACTTAGAAAACACCCTGTATATTCCCGCATCTTAGAATGTACAACATCGTCATGTTCGTTTTGTTCCTGTATAACATCCTCAAAAGATTCCTCCATTTCTTATAGCTTTCCTTGCGTATCCTATCGATGTACCATCTTTTTTCTTACAGTATGTACTTCTTGAAGGATGAGTTGTTCGACTTTTCTTAACTTCTTGGAAGAAATTTCTAATTTCTTTTAATACAGTGGGTTTCTGAGTTTATTCTCCCAGTACTTCCATTCTTGATTTCTACACATTTGTTTGTTTTTTTTTTGTAAGTTCGACATACCCCTCTTACTTTTCTTCTGTCCCTACTTTAAGTATCACTATCCTGGCTGCATTTTTATCTTCTAGCTCTTTACATTATTCTTCATACTACTTTCTCTCCTCATTTCCTTCACTTATTTAGCCATTTTTCTTATACATTTCCTACTGTTGTTTGAATTAATGCCCGTTATTTTTCTACATTCCCTTTTTCTTCTTTCTTACTCATCTCTGATATTAGATATTTTTCAAACTGTTCTCCAATATTACTATCTTTTAAAATTTATATGATATTTTTGAGTTTCTTCTAAATCTGTTTACTTGCTTTTGGAACTGGGAACGTTTTACCAAACTAAATTTGTATACTTCTGTTTCAATCGTAGAAAAAATATTGTATGTAATACAAGCAAAAAGTGTGTTTATGGTACGCAACTGCATTTATTGAAATCGCTTGTAAGTACGGAAAAGTGCAAAGGTAAAATCTTTCATATTATTATTCATTTGCTTTAAAACTGAATATATGCAAGATATGTTTATGAATAAAACAGAGAATCTAGTGATGCACGAGCTGTTTAAATGAGAATTCCAGCTAGTTGCATGGGCACGCTTTACGAACGCCGTTCAAACAGTAGAGGTAATCATGTAGATCGCAACCAACCATGATTCGGGGGGCACGTTAAGCCGTCGGTTCCGGTTGTCATTTCCAGAACAATCGTTAGGTCACATCAGAGGCGTTAAACATGAAAACTCTGAATTCCTACTACAAGTCTCGCGATATTATTATTATTAGTGACAATCCCAGTACGTCTATTAAATTTAAATTAGCTTGCCTGTTTCTATGCAAAAACCAATTTTTGTGTAACATAATTATTTTAAAACCTTGTTAAATTAAAAGCATGGCCGTACATCTATTTCACATCTTTTAAGGCACTTCTCAGAAATGCATCTACACACCTTCTATAATTAATTTCGGGCAGGCCGAGCGCTCAAAAGGTTGTGTATGGCAGCGAATGCATTTCTTGCTTTATTGCCGTAATTGAATTAACTCATGCGTATGGAATTACGTGCATAGCGTCGGCGTCGCGTTTAAAATATTCGGTACCGTGACTCGCAATGCATTTCACCTCTGACCTTAACAAACCCCTAACCAGGCTTTGGCTGTACCCATTACCTGCAACTTGCAGCGAACTACTGCAGCGATCCCGCTCGCTTGAATTACCCGCTTTAATTAAGTTGGGAAGTCTGCACTGGATGGCAAGATGCCGGATGACATTTACAATAAAATTAACCTACAAATGTAGATGGAATGTGGCCTTAGAGATGGGCTGTTGAACTCGGCGTTGCCGTCTATTGCTATTTTTGAAGGTTGGGGTTGAAGCAGTGATGATTTTCAATTTAATAAATTCTAGTTGCGTGGACACATACTACGGGCGCCGATCAAACGGTCTCGATAGTTAGCAATAACTGCTGCGTAACAAGAAGCCATGTCATTCGATTCAAAATTAGCCAAAAAATATTAAAGCTAAAATAAAATAAAAACCAAAACTATACTTAACATAATTTATGAGAAATATAGTTGTTAATAAATTTAAACTCGGTTTTCTCTATATTAATTGCAAAATCATACCTCGTATTAAAATAATTGCAAAGCGCTATCAACAATCAGGTTTCATGGCATTCAAATTACTCGATCTCTCAAGGTAAAAGCGCAAAACCGCGGTTAAGTTTTTGGGTTCGGATTGAATTTGACCCTAAATCCGCAAATGCAAGATCATTCAGATGTTATTAATAACTAACAAAATGGTCATACAAGCCCCAAGATCTTGACTTAAAGTAGGACATTACATAACCCGGAATACGTTTAGTAATAATTTTAAATCCTTATCGATTTCAATACGTTGGGTAAAGAGAATTAATTAATTCTATATCAGTCTTACAAGTACGGGATTAATTAAATGTAGGTCAACCGAGATGTTCAGTTACTAACTTGATATGGCAATCTAAATCTTTAAATTACTAGTTACATGCAAAACCGCTTCATAAAAACCAAAACTAAATATAATAAAACTGGGATGGTAAGTAAGACAGATCTGAAAATAAAGGTGGCATTGAAAGATTACAATGTAAACAGTAGTTTGGCTAAGCTGCCCTAAATAGGTACGTTCTACGTTATGCTCTATTTATCTAAACGTGAAGGGAATCTAATATTTGACGAATACAGTAAAAAACTAACACGAAACACTAACACATTCAAAACGAATTCCATAATTATTACAGATTATATCGAGAATAGTTCAATACAGACTTGTTTTTAACTGCCAGGTAGAACACACGCGCATTGGAAACTGCGCAATAGAATCTAATCAAATAATACAAAAAGGAGGCTGTCAGGTAAAATCCAGAACATGTCTGATTTTGAGAATATCACGAAAATATTTCTTCCAAGAACTCCATCAATTTCCCACGGAAGATATCGCAACCCCAAAGTGAATGCTCAAACCAGGATGCAAGTGAAAAACCTAAATTAAAAATGGAACATATGACTTCACAAAACATGCAGTTTCGTTTGCCCTCCTTCCTGACTCGGCACAAATGGTGGAAAAAGATAAGCAGCCCAAAAATTTGGAAAACCTTGAGAAATCTAGGATACGCAATCAAAGCAGCTCGGAGCGTGAAGTGAAGCATAAAATAGCGCAAATCCATTTATAATAATAATAATGGTGAGGCACTAACACCCCATGAAGGAGCTTGGCCTGCAAGGCGGAAGGTTAGAGCTTCCGTATCATCGCTCTCACATCCGGCTGTCGCGTGTCAAATTCATGACACGTGGTGATGAGGTGAGCGTCACGCTAGGCATCCGCATTATTACCTCTTGTTCTTTCGAAATAATAAAACATTGAAATCTGAAACTTGACTTATAGAGCATCGCTCGCTACGCCATATTGGAAAAAGGCGAAAACCCCCATTTTTCGGAAATACCTACGTACCCGTTAGCATAATACCATTTGAATTCGGCACGTTATTTCCAACATCTTTTGTTTGAAACGTTTTTCTCGAAGTCAAATAGATTCTGAGCTAGAGCAGCGCAAAATAAAGCCCAAGACGATTTTTTTGTTTTAAACAGATTTTTCGATGATTATTGATTGAAAATTGTTTTCATTATAGAGTGCGTAGAACAATTCGAGCGTTGGTTCTCCATGAGTATGAACTGTCAATGAGTACCAAAAAAACTGAAAGAAAATTAAAAGCCTGGAAGAGAAAAATCTCTTTTTGGTAAATTAAATGAGAATCTGGGCAGTGGAGAAGAAGAACAAATAAAAGACAAAAGAACTAGGCTGTTATCCTAGACTAACAAGAAGAATAATAACACAAAGAACAAGATGACTCTCTTGCAAGGAAAGTGAGAGAAAAAGGTCGACCAAGAAAGAAGTGAGCACAAGCAGTAGCGGTGTACATAAAAAAATTGTTTGTTCAAGGATGGAAAACGGCGACTACGAACAGATAAAATGGAGAAACGTAATTATGAAACTTTAAGGCTTGCAGTGCATAAATATTTGTAATACTTATTTCCACATGGATAGGCAACATAAATAAACCTACTTCAATACAATGAGACATAACTGTACTATATATTACATACATGATTATCTTTACGTCATTCTACAGCTGGAATACTCTCACTTGAGAATTTTCGACAAAAATGTAATAATCTAACACAAACTAATTCAAATTTAACAAATATTAAGGTTCAACTTAATTCGATTGGAAACGCCGACAATAATACACTGGATTTAATTTTTAGTAACGTTGCAAATATTTTAGTCGAAAGAGACAATCTTTTAATACAGGAAGATTCTTACCATCCTGCCCTGAGTTGTAAAGTAAATACAACAATTTCGGTTAGAGAAACAGCACCTCAAAATCCATTTTTAAAGTATGCATTTAAAAATGCAAATTTTTACAGCTGTATTACATGTTTTCGGTTGCCGAGTAGAACAAATTATATACAATCAATGAAATAAATGGAGCTTTGGATTGTTTTTGCAGTATATATTACGAAATTTTTGATCAATGCGTACCCAAAATCTCGTATCGGAAAAGAAAATATCCTGTTTGGTTCACTCAGGAAATCATACGTGATGTTAAAAATAAATACAAATTTAGAGTAAAGCTCAACAAAACGAAAGATCAAGAACAGCTTGACAATTATAATTACTTACGACGAAAGATTAAAATAGACATAAAACAAGCTTATCGGGAATATATTACCCAAATTCAAGATTCTCTAATTACAAACCCAAAATAGTTGTATAAATATATTAATAATAAAAAACACAGCAATCAGGGGCATGTATTATTTAAATACGGTGGAAAATCGTTTTGTAAGAACTCAGAGATTGCCAATGCATTTGCAAGTTATTTTTCATCAGTTCAACACGCTGCGTCAAATAATGCTGATAATCTTGATCATGTCTTTATAAAAGCTTCTAGCGATATTTTAAACTCAATCACTCAATCACTTCGATCAAAAGTAAAACATCCTGTGGACATGATCATATACATATTTATATAATCAAAGGCTGTGCTGGATATCTATTACTACCTCTTCAACACATATTTAACTTAAGCTTAAAAACTAATTTTTTTCCAAATAAATGGAAAATTGGTAAAATTTGTCCTATTTATAAAGCAGGCGATAAATCGGATATTCGTAATTATAGACCAGTGACAATAATAAATTTATTTGCTAGAATCTTTAAAACTATATTCTATAAAAAGATATTACAGTTTGTGCAACCTAAAATTTCATTAGATCAACATGGCGTTTTACCGGCTAGGTCTACAACTTCCAATTTAATTCAATTCACTCAGGATGTCTCCGAAATAATCAATATCAAATCCCAAGTCACGTTATCTTTACTGATTTCTCTAAGGCTTTTGACCTAGTGGCGCATAATATATTATTAAAGAAATTTGAACTATTTGGTTTTCACAACAATTTAATTGAATGTCTTCGTTCGTACTTTACAGGTCGATCTCAATTTGTAAATTATGAATTGGAAAGCTCTATTGAATTTAATGTTAAATGTGGAGTACCTCAAGGTACTAACCTGGAGCCTCTATTTTTTTTCTAATCTTTGTGAATGATATTTTATATATTCCGAAGGATAATTGTCATACGTTAATGTTTGTAGATGATCTTAAGATCCATAAAGATGTAACGTCATTATATGATTGTTTTCAATTACAAAATGTTTTAAATGAGGTATACAACTGGTGTCAGGAAAATATTTTACATTTAAATATTCAAAAATGCACCAGTCTTACTTTTACTCGAAGGAAAACGCCAATAGTACATCAGTATAAAATTAACGGTCAATAAATTGGTAAAGCTGATCAAAAGCGTGACTTGGGAGTTGTATTTGATTGCAAACTAACATTTCATAAACATATTGAGTCAATGGTTCAAAAGGCATATCGAGTGTACGGTTTCCTTGTAAGAAATACTAAAGATTTTAAAACTGTTGCAGTGCTATGGCGATTATACTCTGTTTTTACTTCCTGTATTGGAGAATGCCATGATACTACTACCAAGATAAACCCACGCGGCGATCGAATTTCGTACGACGTTGCGCATGACGTCATTCGGTGACAATAAGCCTGCTGCGGTATAGAAATGCATTGCTTTAATGCGGTTTTTATTAATGTTTAGTAAGTATATTTTATTATAATATTGATATATTACATTTTATTCACTATTATAATAGTACAAGAGATATTTCTTTTATTATTTAATGTAGGATTTAGGATCCATAATAGAATAAGCCCTTAAATAAAGTAGGTGGGTGCTAGATAAAATAAATTATCTTCAAAGTTTAGCATTGTATAAAGGTTTACTTTGTAAAAAAACGAATAAACGATTTTGAATACTAGAGCATTTAAATTTAAAAGTAAAGGAAGATACCAACATATGAAGAGTGTGAAAAGTTTAAGGCTTATTCATTATCCAAAAATCTAGTGTGATACACTCACACAACTTCCTTTTACAGTGATCTTATAATAAGTCAAAAATTTCATTTTTAATTTTTAGCCGTTTGTGAAAATTTTTCAAAAATTACAAATACTACAAAAACGGTACAAAATAGAGCGTTAGTTGAAGAGACAAATTTTCTCTAGAATTTTAAGGTGAATTCAAAAATGTAATAATATACCGGGTGTTTTATTTAAAATAGGAGTTAATAAGAAAAATAGAAAAAAAAAACAAAAGAAACCCACTTTAGAAGTATTCAACTGGAAAATCACCTATTTCACATCAATACACATTAAAAATGTAGTAAAAATGTAAAGTTTAAAAAAAATCGTTAGAGCCGTTTTTGAAAAAATCGAAAAAAACTGAAAAATCACAAGAGTAAACACCTACTTCCGGTTATGCGATTTTCATCAAAAGCTTGCTGTCTCATCTACATACTACACAAAACTTATATATAAAGTTTCAACGCCATACCTCTTTTCGGTTTTGAGATATTCTGTTCACAGACAGACAGACACACACACAGACAGACAGACCAATGAAAAAAATATGTTTTTTGGGATCAGGGGACTCTAAAACGTGCAGATCTGTTGAAAACTCAATTTCGAATTTTTGGGGTAAATCCAATACTTCCTTTATAGTAAAAGGAAGTAAAAAACGGACTTATGTTTTTTAAAATTAAAATAAATATTGTTAATTTTAAAAAAATACCTCTATAGAAAAATATGAGTGATATATACGAATATATGTATACTGGGTGTCCGCTCTCAAAGTCGAACATAGGCAATCAACATTGTGCATCTGATTTGTAGGTATTTTGCCATTATTTCTATACTACATCAGTAAATATTATTATTACTAGCATCATTTGATGTGCAACAATTTTATCTTTCTATTGATACCATTATCTTTCCTGTAAGTTGAATTGGCGAGCAGGAGTCAGCAAAAACATTCAATGCCATGTTAGGTTCCTATGTTCGGGTTTGAGAACGGACACCCGGTATATATTATTAACTATTTTTTATTACAAGTTTTTTTTTTAATTTTTGTGGGTAGGTGTTAAAAATTTGTAGAGATAAACAATTTTCTTTAATTTATTAAGTACCTACATATTATTTATTTACATATTATTTACAAAATTTGCACATTTACACACGAAAACCAAGTTTTATTAAAACTTATTTTACAATTTTTGTAATTTTTCTCTTCCTCACTTTAGATTTTTTTTTACTATCTTTATTCAATATTATATTTTGCATCGAAAGAAAAGATACTTGGCCTCTGTACTTAAATTGATAGATTCCGCTAAATCCATTAGGGCTTTTAAATAATTTTTGGTCAATCTTAATGACTCCCCATTAAAATTTTTAAAAATGTAGTCGATTTCATTACATTTAGTTAGAAAATCTAGGTTTGGTTTTAGTAGACAGCCTTCGGAAGGATGGTTTACCCAGGAGGATGACATTTCATTGCTGTCTGGACTATAACCAAGTAATTCCAACAGTTTCTCTTTAGAACAGTAATCACTTTCTACAAAATGAACATATTCTTAATGTTTTCACATTAAATTTTTGTTGCTGATAACACTTTAGAATCCATTATTCGTAAACTTGTTTGTTCCTTGGAAATCTAAAGAAATGGCAATCCGAAACTTTCTTGCTCTTTTTGCTGTTGTTGCTTAAACAACCCATCACTGCAAATTACACCATGGTAATAAATGCTTAATGCAACGTTTTAATTATAATTTATTAAATTTCACGCACATATCTGCAAACAAAACGAATAACACATTAAACACCGAACCGAAACCTTTAACCGCCATATCAAACTGGCTGCTGCTGTGGAAATTTGTCACCGAATGACGTCAGGCGTGCGAGAGAGATGGGCTTATCCCATGCGCGTGGGTTTATCTTAGTAGTAGTAGTATCATGGGAGAATGCCTCTGTAGTGTGGAGTCCTTTTTACTCCAAATTCAATAACATGATTGACTAATTTCAAAAACGTTTTATGCGGTACATTCACTTCAGAGTAACCGACGTATATCCTAAATTTGAACCAAATATTAATCTTTTAAAATTATATAAAAAGCATTCACTTTATAAACGTCTACAGGTAGCTTCATTATTTCAAATATACGTATAAAATACTTAATGGACTTGAAATCAATCCTACTATGTAGGCAAGAATTCCCCTCCGTGTTCCACTTGTTAACAGACGTAGTAGTGAAGTCTTTTATTTACCTACTCCTGCGTGTAATAGTTCCATCAGTTCTCCTTTGTATAGAATGTGCTCTGTGGCAAACAGAATATCATCCCATATTGATATTTTTCGTATGAAACGTAATATGATTAAATCGGTGGCATATAGAGAACTCTAAATTATTCATTTTGTATATTATATGGCTATATACGTTCGCAGTCCTTCCTAACGTGAATGTACATTTATAATTGGTAGACTTCTCCTTTTAGTTGTTTAATTTTTCTATTTTCAATTCCCGTCATATTATGTTTTTGTGTAATTAGGCATGTTTATTTTTGCATTACATTTCAGTGAGTTCATTAATGTGTCAATTGTAAATGGAATTACTGTTCTGTAATTGGCACAATAAATAATAATAATAATTATTATTATTATTAAATACAAACAAATCGACGGAAATAAATAGTTATTGTTACATCTCTGAATTTAGCCGATGTAGGCAATGATCACGTCTATTATTTGCAAAAATTCAACTTAAAATAACCACCCACAAAAACAGAAACGCAATCGATGTAAAGAAAAATAAAGAAAAGCTGAAATTAAGCTTATAGAGGACGAAAGTATCAAGAAACTGTATAAAAAATAATATATCGGAAGAAGACAAAGTCAACACAGCCTGAAAGAAACTGGAAACCATTTTTTAGAGAATGGAATGGAAGCTTAGGATTTTAAATTAATATCAAGTATTAAAACAAAAACCATCACTTTTAAAAAATAATGACAATCGCACACCAGAAGCCTATGAGACTGTATACCGGGTGATCGAAAATATTGCACAAGGAGCCGTTGGGTTACAGCAGCAGCACTGTACGGGCGTCCTCCCGGCTCCTTGAGCAATTTCAATGGAATATTTTCCATCACTCGGCATGTATTCCGGGACCGTAGTCTCCATGTTTCCCCTGAATTGAAGAAGTGGCTAGTAGGACAGCGCTTCTAAAATAACGAGGAACTTCAAGACAACGTCAAGAGTCATTTTAATTCATTGGCGGCAACATTTTATGCAGAGAGTATTAGAAAGCTTGTCCGCAGGTAAGACAAATGCCTCAATCTGCAAAGTGATTATGTCGAAAAGTAACCATAAGTAGGGACCTCGGTAGGCGTGCGGCGATTGCCGTTGCAGCCGAGGTCACATTGAAAATCATGGAGCGCTCGAGCCGGAGCGTTGAGAGTTCAACTCCCGGCACGGGCGGTCTAGATTTTCAATTAATTAAGGCTAGGTTTAAGTGACGCCCGCGCCCCCTGAAGTAATGCGTAAGCGGTTCCGGGGGGCAACGGTAGTCGGTAGGGAAAAAAAAAACCATAAGTGTACATAACTTTTAGTAATAAAATCATTGTTTTATATACACTTGTCTTTTTGCCCATCGGAGGTTGAAAAAAAACGACCCTCGTAGTAACACATTACTAAAATAGTTGTGATTATACAGGGTGGCTCGAAAAAGTGTGGCGAATCGAAGCTAATTTTTTAAATGGAGTGACCTACATTCGAGTAGCTTAAAAGTTTTATAGAAAGTGTATCGGTCTAACGTCAACTGTTTTGGAGATATTAACGATTTTATGCAAAAAAAATTATGAACTTCAGACGGCTGTTGTAAGCAACAGAAAACAATTGAATGAAGGAAAACGATTTTCGTGAACTACCTTTCAAGGGTAAAATGGTGGATCTGAGTATTAATGTTATACAGGGTGTTGATAATTTGAAAATTTAATCATTTCTATTGTTTTCAAATGAAACGCCCTGTATATTTTTGTATTTTTGAAAATAATTTTTAATGAGCTTTCTTTTCATATCTTACTTCATAACACTAAATTTAACTGTTTTTGAGTTATGCGTCTTTGAACATAAAAACAATTTGGGCACCTTAAGATGCTTTATTTCAAGGGATAACAAACAAACGCCGTTAAAATAAAATGATTTAAGCACTTGAGTGCTCCAAACAAAAGATAAAACCAAGTTTAGTAACCAAAAATTCAGCCACTACTCAAAACTAGAAATAACAACTACGGAAATTCGAAAAAAAGCAGGAGAAAGTTAAATCTGAAAAGCGATTAAATTTATGGATATGAAATGTCAGAAGAAAGTTCATTAAAACTACTTTTTAAAAATACAGGGATATACAGGGTGTTCCATTTAATAAATCAAAATATTTTTGCTGATTATGAGTTCTCTGTACAGCTTTAATACGCAGAGCAGGAAATGAGAACTATTTGAACATTTAATGTAATTAAGTATAGGATTTTGGTGTATTGGCTTTTGTTTTTTTATCTGAGTTTATTTGACCTTGAAATTAATTTATAAATGCATTTATCGTTTTTTCATGTTTATTATTCTTTGTATTAGCACTGACTGAATTTATATTTTTTAAACCGGGTTTTGTGTTTTTATTTTTGGAGAACTTAAGTGTTTAAATAATTATTTTAACGGAGTTTGTTTTTTATCTCTTGAAATAAAACATCTTAAGAGGCTTAAATTGTTTTTTTTTAATTCAAACGCGGATATCTGAAAAACAGTTGAACTTAGAGGTATGAAGTAACATATCCAAAGAAAGCTCATTACAAGGCCCTTTCAAAAATAAGAAAATATACAGGGCGTTCTATTTAAAAAAAAACAAAATTATTAAATTTACAACTGTTGAGCACCCTGTATAGCATTAATACCCAGATCCAAAATTTTACACTTGAAAGGTAGTTCACGAAAATCACAATTTTTTGGTAAAGTTTTCCTTCATTCAGTTGTTTTCTGTTGCTTGTAGCAGCCGCCTGAAGTTTTTGTTAAAAGCGTTAATATACAGTGTGTCTACTTAAATTAGAACCATATGAAACATTTTTTTATTATTGGTTTTAGGAAAAAAGGTATTCTTGATAAAAAGTTATGCATGGTCCAAAACTTAAAATGCAACCGTCAGATATCAATTTTTTCAATCCGTATACGAGGTTTGTAAAAAAATATGAATTTTTCTCAAGAGTAAAGTACGTTTATTATTGACAAAATCGAAAATTTTCATCGACAAAAGTTGATTAGAATTAAAAATTACATTTAAATATGCAATTACACTGATCTATCATGAAAAATGAGATTTTCCTATTTTTTTACAAACTTTTCTACACATAGATTCTAAATATTTGAAAACGTTATAAATTACGTTTAGTTTTGAAACATTATTTCTCTTATCTACTATAAACATGAAAATTTTCGATTTTGTCAAAAATAAACGCACTTGACTCTTGAGCAAAATTCATATTTTTTGACAAACCTCGTATACGGCTTGAAAAAATTGATATCTGACGGTTATCTTTTAAGTTTTAGACCATGCAGAACTTTTTATCAAGAATACTTTTGTTCCTAAAACCAATAATAAAAAAAAATCCATATGGTTCCAACTTAAGTAGACACACTGTATATAAAAACAGTTGACGTTAGATCCATACAACTATATATCAAAATTATGAGTATTGCAATGCAAAACTTTTAAGCTACACCAATATAGGGCATTCTATTTTAAAAAAAGTAGTTTTAATTCGTCAGAGCCTGTCTAATACCACCTAAAGTTACAAATTAATATTGTATTTTAATAAATTTACAAAATTAGCAATAACGAAACACCTTAGAGCATAAAATAAAGTGTAATCTTTTAAACATTTGTTGAAGAAAGTTTCGAAATATTATAGCAAGAACACGATATAAATGTTATATATATATATTTTTAATATATGCAGTTCCTCGTACCAAAATGAGATATGGAATCTATGATATTTGCACACAAGTAATTGAGGCAAACCCCATATTAAATCCGTGACGTGTAGACGTGACGTTCGCAGCCTAACGTATATAATTTGAAATAAAACTTATTAACACACAAATACAGAAAGCTCAACGTACTTACGAAATACATATAAATTAATTTTTTGTCAATACGTCAATAAGTCCTGCAAAAACAAGAAAATTTCAATATCATAAGTTCTCAAACTGATGTATGTCAATGAACTTTTCATTACGGCAAAATATTTGTTTAAATAAAGGCAAAGTTGTGGCTTATCTCTAGCATCCACTGTCCTACACAAATGAAGTTCAAAGGATCAAAGTCGTCACCAGAATCTTAAAAGATCCCAGATCTACAAAGTTGAAAATCTAGAAACCGAAGTTCATCAATCCAATTCTAGAGAGTACGTGGATACAAAAACATCATTAATCCAGGTACACTAAGAATCCGCAATTTAAAAATTTCAAAAAACCAATAACAGAAAGCTATTAACGTACCGAAACGGAACGCCTTTAGAAAACTTACTTTTGGTGTAAATCAGCTGAACGTTCTCTCCACAGTCCTACTTAACATAATCAGGAGGTGCAAATTTATCAAAAGACATTTAGATGATTTCGAAAACTTTCACGGCTTTTCATTACGTAACAAACGACTTCCGAGATTGAACCGTGTAAAGAACTCAAAGTTTTGTGCACCTCCGTAAGGGGCTTCATCAGGAGAAAAAGCAAACTCAACGTGAAACCACGCCTGAGGCGAATCTTCATATATCTAAAAGTTTGAATGAAATCTCATAAGGACAAATTAATGGCCTACACTTTCTCAACGACCTGGCTTACACTAAAAGCCCACTGTCTACAATAAATCCACCCACTGTTATATTTGCCCAGACTCCATTATACTAACCGACCAAACGCAAAGAAAACACAACGAAGAAGAAGCAATCACTAAATTACAAATTCCCATAAAGGGTCAGACGCAAGGACTTTGATGATTTCGATTAATGGTTTTTAGTTAAAGCCAGAAATTATTTGTTTGTAAACCAAAACAAAATAAACCGATAAATCGAAAATAAGGTGGCTAATAAGCGATTTTGCCACCACAGTGTGTTGAAATTACACTAGAACACCGCGTCAGTGTACATGGTAGCAATACGATAAATTCGCAAAATAGAGCAGATGGCAAGCCAAATCTCAACAGACAACGCCCGATAAGCTAGGACAATACAGGATATCACGCGGAGATTAAATTAAATAATCCACCAATGTATTAAGGGAATGAACTGTCAAGCAATTTCACTGGTATGGAAGACACCTCATATTGCACTCGAATACCAGCTACCAACCTTCACAAACAGACTAACAGTCCCTAACAGCGAATGAGCTCATAACATATTTTTCAAAGTATCAAAAATAAGCACTTAATCTGACAGGTAAGTAATGAGCTCTCAGAGCTAATTAGTCCACGTAACTCTTTCAGAAATAACTTTTAAAAACCAGAAGACATCACACAACTCGAGGACAAATGCTGCGAAAATCCATGTCAATCGCATATCCGCTCCTAAATCCAACTTTAGCGAAGGCAGATAAAACCTCCGATATTCTTTGAATGTATTAAGCTAAGGTAAGGCAGAGCATTAGGACTAACGTTAGTAAATAAGGCAAAGAAATGCATTTATGTCAAAATAAACGTAACAGACGATATCTTCTTAGATTGTTAATGCATGTTTATTCTCCAATGCAATTTCAAAAATTCGTTATTGAGTGAAAATGTAAGATATACCTAGGCTAGATATAATTTATTTTTGTTGAATTCTCTTATTTTTTTATTAAGGCTATACAACTCTTTTCCAATTACATTTAGTAAGTTGAGTGTACGGTATATCAAATCCATACAATTTCTTTATGTTAAAACAACAATAGAACTACTGTTGAGGGTAAAATTATTGTTCCTGAAATAACATGCTCTTATTGACGTTAATAATTCCAATCACTCTTGAAATAATCTCAAAATTCAATTGAAATGTTAGGTAGAATTTTGTAACGAAGAACTTCAGGGCTTGGACGTGTCATTGCCGAGGTAGAGGAACTCGAACTTTCGCCCACCTTCATAAGGAGCTTTATCATGAAAAAATTTTAAAAAAAGCAACTCAACAGAAGAGCTTCGTCTCTGTATTAACAATTGATTTGGAAGAAAAATAATAAATACAATAATTTGGAAAATAGAAAATTTTGCCAACTAACAGTTTAATGCAATAGTATAAGTATATGTAACAGAAGTTACTTTTAAATGCCACATTCGTAATGGATATGATAAATGGAGCAAGTGGAAAAGCTTTCACCGACAACCATAAGCTACAGACTTATACCCGCTTCAGAATTAATGTCAGCGTTCGATTTTGCTACATTTATAAACTTCTATTTCGCCTTCTATATGCTGGCATGTTTACTATTATAGACACCTCCTTCGCTATCCAGAAACCAGCACAGTCTTTGAAGCTCTCTAAAACCACTTGAATCGCTATAGTCTCCCCGTCCATCCATTCAAACCATAACTAAATCACTACAACCAAGCATGCCAGACAAAAGTAATTTGTTTTATAAATAACACAAAATGAAAAGGGAATGTGCAATGACCACAACGCAAACTAGCATACGTCATCCACATAATTACATATTATCTAAAATTGTCATCGGGGAGTTGAACGATCTATCATGAGATCATACAAATAGTTAACTCTGATATACAGTAGTACGAGTACATCTACAGCCCGCCAGTTGCTTCCAGAAATTTTCTCGCGACGCCAGATGATAGAGTTTAGAGATTTTATTACAGGAAGTAGTATTGGTCGCAGCTTTATGCAGAAGCTGTCGTATCTATAACCTGTAAGTACATTTACTGGGCTGCGGCAGTAGGATTTCAATTCCCGCGGTATATGCGTTGTGATTTATGTATAATGCACGTCAGACTAAAATGATAAATCGCAGGAGTTGCTAAGCGCGCTGTATCAATGTAAATTTGGAAATAGATCTAAATAACGACACAAAAACGCGAATATTTGCATGCGTTTTACTTTGGGCATAAATGGCGCTAACTTCTTTTAGATTTGGACGGGTTGAACTTAGCAGTGACGCCTCTGGTCAGCTGGATGTTTTGATATGGAAATACAAATATTAGCAGAGAATCCTGGAAAATTAATTTACAACCTATTTTCCCAGTAATTCCATTATTATACACTCCATCATTCTCTCTTCCCATTGATTACAAGCTGCCAGTCAAACTTGTTTTTGAATACTATCAAAATAATACCTTTCGCCGTATCGATCAGCCTTTCTCAAGAAAAGTTTGGGCCGCGCCATGAGGGCGACTAACCCTGCATTATGCGGGTGATAAAATTAATTGGCTCCAAGGATCTTCTGAATTTCAAACTTCATCGGTGCCGTTTGATATCTGTGAAACAATGTTTAACGGTATTTACTTCGGGATCAAGTTTTTCCCTTTCTAACTTTAGAGAACTTCAAAAGCCTCAGTTTGTAGTTGTTTCAAATAAAAATCATTTTTCAGAACGAATTTGCGAGCTAATGAATGCAGGTGACTCGTTTCTCCTTATCTGCTTTAAGCTAACGAAAAATTTATTTTGAAGGGTTCTTTCTCACATGTTTACCAAAGAAAATGTCCAAGAGGGATCGATATCAATTGCCTTGAATAAAGCACAAGAGTAAGCTGATCGACTATAAACTCAAGTTTTAATTCCTGTTGTATATAGTGATTATGGTGTTCCACTGGTAGTAATCGTGAAGTCCAATAATAAAGCCCCGTTTCGTGGCGATTATAAAATCACTTAATCCAGTTCTTGAGAAAGTTCTTTATCCCAGAATTTAATATCTTCTTTCAAAATGGCAGGAAGTATTTAACTTACAAAAGGTTGCTTTATTTAATACCAAAATTGCAAAAGTTGGACGCCCCGTCAGCATCAGCTCGTAAAAGGCTGTTTATAATTCCAACTAGCATAGTTACTACTTGGTTTGTGTACTGATGCCTGTTCTTTCTTAAGAATTATTAAAAACATTATTTTGGTAAGCCTGGGAAGATCATGGTTTAAAAAAGAATCCGAATATTGCTTATTCCGTCATATGATTGACAGCAAACGACTACGTTGTGCTCAAGAACTAATCTATAAATTTACAGTAGCTAAGTGCCAATACAAAACTGAGCAATTTCCGCCCGCAGTTTGATGTAGATGTTACACTAGAAAAACTTGTACAAAAATTAGCGCACGCACAGGGCTCGATCAATCTTCCGCTATCAGTTGGGATTAATTATATTTCCTCCGCCAAGAAGGCGTAATTAACTACCGTTGAAAATTCACACGCCAACCGCAAATTGCAATGCTTTAGATGTTAGTGTAAACATACGATTAGTATTTTTCATACGTTAATCAGGGCGTAGTTTAAAGCCGAACAGCCCTTAAGTTTGCACTTGATCTTCCCTTAAACTCAGGCGGTGAAGAGTCATCGTTACGCTTTCTATAGTTGAGTTTAGGAAGTCTTGGAAAATAGAAGTCTTAAAAGCGCCTGCTTAAAGGGAAACGATTTCAAATATTGACAAAAGGGACTGTTGAATAAGAGAAAAATTATGGAAAGTTTTATTCGGTGTCCATATAGATGTAAAAAATCCAAAAATTGTTTCATCAAGCATGTATAGAAAGACAAAATCTAGATTATTTTCTATTTGTTCAGATTAACGTAGATTTTTTACACAGTTTCTATGCTCTAATTTTCTACCTGCGCAGAAATCTTACACAGTAACACGCTTTGAGCCAGACATGTCCTTTAATATCTATTGACTTAGCTGGAGATTATTAATTAAAATTTCAATGCTTCACCACATCCAGTTTTTATTTATGGGTTCGATCTGTAGAATTGTTTAATCATTTTCAACTGCTAACTGTTATATATATGTCTTTATTATAACCACACAACTGCCAGTCAAAGCTAATACAAATACATTTAAAACATTATATATGAACAATGCTACAGACTACCAATAGAGCCAATAAGACAAACTCGTCAAATACCACAGTGTACTAGATGCCAAAGGTGTGGCCACACTACAAAGTACTGTACAAGACATAAACGGTGCGCAAAATGTTTTGTCTACCATATGACTACAATTACTGCAATAGTGGGTATCTAGGCTTGCATCTCCAAAAGACCTGAATTATTCAAATGCATAGACAGCAACAATCTTAGTCACTTGTCCATTAGGAGGTACATCAACGTATTGACTAAATAAAAACATAAAGTAGCTGACGCGATCAATTTCTGTGTCCCTAAAGGTATTCCTATAAAACTTGAACCTTTCTTTAGATTGCTCTCCTCCAGTGGTTACTTCAAGTAACAAAATCAAGCTAAACTCAAACCACCTAAACTATTCAACAAAAGAAGTGATTGGAAATTATTCAGGAAAGACATCATTCCAGCACACCAGTTTGGCTCTAGAAACCACCATCGTGTGGTCAAGATCATAATCGACCTTTTCGAAAACGAAAATGTCTGTTTACCAGCTATTTTGAATATAACACAGGCGTTTGATAAACTGAACAGAGACTTTCCGCACCCATTCTATCTGAACTACTGAAATCGTACTTCAATAATGAATCATTTATGGCGAAATAAGAAGAAGTGGTAACAGGGTTAAATGTCAATCACCCTGGAGTGCATCGGGGCAGTGTCTTGAAACCTATCCTATACTCATCTACACGGATGATATACTAACATCACCACATATAAACACAGCTACATATGGCCGAAAATCTTGACCCATATATGGAATTGTAATGATGGCTAGACAGTTTACAACAATCTCCAATAAAATGGTGGATTAAGACAAATGAATCCAATCATGTGCATGTTACATACAGCCTGAGCAGAAATACATGTCCTTCAGTTCAGTTAAACCATCTGGTGCTTCCCCAAGCTAAAGTATCTGGGACTGGAATTACATTTCTATACGAGGCTTACCTGGTAAAGACGTATTTTCGCGAAACACAAACAGCTGGAGCGGATTTTTTATAAATTCTATTGATTAATTGGGAGTTGGTTTGAACTATCTCTTGAAAATAAACTATTACTGTACAAAATTTGATTAAAACCTGTATGGACTTATGGTATTGAACTGTGGAACGCATAGAAATCCTACAAAGATGTCAGTGACAAATGACTTAATGCATGAAGACTTACAAATAACCTCTATTAAGGAGGAAGTGAAGTACACGAGTGCACTCACTATACTTCAAGAACCTGGTTATCCATTATATCCAGTTAGTTAATACAGTACATGCACAGAACAGTTGTATGAATGACTGATGGTAGTTATTAAGGTAACCAAATGGTTTCTATTGGAAATGAGAGTATAAAAATAACATTGAAATAATGTTCACGTAAAAATTCACGTCGACGGTTAAATTCCCTTAATTGTGAGATTATAATGATTTAAAGTTTGAATTTGTAGTAGTAAAATGGCTTTCTCTACAATCAAACGTGATAAAGTATCACAATTATTATATTAAATATAAAATTTAATGTTATTGAATTGCTTTGCAATTGTATTATCTATTGAGATTTAATAGAGTACACTTTATAAAGTAGAGCCAGTGCAAAAGTGTGTGTTCTTGTGTACTGGATTGGGCGTATACAGTATAAAGATACTGTTTAAGAAATCAGGTACCAAAAGAAACAGATGTCCAGATCAGTGAAAATTCTTATAAAGTTATAAGAAGAATTATATTGAAAGTGAGTTTGGTGCGACACTATTTAGAAATAAACTATTTTAATTGTAACAAATATTGTATTTAGAATAAATATTATACATCAAGTGAATTAAACATATGGTTATTTACCAAAAGATTTTGAGCTCACGAGCACATAATGTTTAATTCACGTGGCGTATATATGTTTGTATTCAATTTTGACGAAATTTTGAATAAAAAATTCAAAAATATTCAAATTAAGATATAAATTTGCCCATTCATCGTCGATTTGATCTAAATTTTAGTAATTATATATTACACAATACAAAGAGAAACAATAATTGAATGTAAATATTTGTAGAAATAATAAAAATATGTTGTTCTTCATTGAAACTTTTTTAATTCTCTAGTGAATTAAACTTTTTAAATTCTCTATTGAATTAAAACACTTTTATCCACAATTACTTTATAATTGAAGTTTTATCCACACTTATGAACCGTCTAAAGTACCACTTTATCCACTAGTGGAATAATGAAATTACTTTATTCCACTAGTGGGATAAAACCATTCACTTACTACTGCATTGTAGGTAGCACTGTCAAGCTATACCAAATTCGAAATTTGTAGGTTAAGTTTTGCGTCAATTTGTGTCAAATAACAAACAAAACTTAACCTATTAACCTCTCGAATTTGACATAGACTGACAATACACTTCAGTACTGCCAAACATATAACATTTGATCTTTCGGTACTTTCCAAATTGTCACTATGACTTTTCATGGCTGTCAATACAAAACGTATGTTTTTTTAGATATTTATTAAGTTGTTGGATAAAACGTTGTACTGCATTCGTGTTTTAGTTGCGTTTTATCCACTTAAGAAAATTAAACGCTCGAACTGCGTTTTCGCGTTTAAACATTCTTGCGTGGATAAAACGCCATCTAAAACACTTATACAATAAATAACTATTATTTCACTTGTGAATCATAGACTGTTTATGAAGGTTGTTATGGAGTTAACAATGCCATTCTAAACTGTCAAAATTGAATAAATTGGGTTTAAACACTTATTTTTCTAAATTATTTGTGATTCGAGTGGTCGGCGTATTTCGGCATTTATATTTTGAAATTAAATATTTCGATTGTTAGGTTACGTTTTTAGGATCGTATAATTTCATTTAATTTTGGATATTGATATCAAGTGATTAAAATTTATTTGACGTTTAGATATTTTATTGTATGTCAGGCCAAACTACTATCAAGGTGTAATTAATCAAAGATTGAAATGAAGTTTAAAGAGGTACCGGAATTGATTTAATTCTATAAAGTGAAAATAATATTCTACTGTATAAGTAGATTTAAAATTACAATTGAAATATAAAAAGAATTAGTTAATAATAACACCATTCGGCTGAGCTAGTTAGTCGAGGTTATAACAAATATTACTATCATAATATAATTTGAAATGATTAGATATAACGTGTCAAAGTTGATCTAATTTTATTACAATATAAGGTAAGTCAATAAGATAACTTCTAAATGAGATGGCATTTCTTTAGTATTTTTGAAAATTGCAGCACTTATTTAAAATTGCAGAGTTTTCAAGTTTTACAAAGGTATCTCTAGATATTTTGTGACTCATCTGCGAACAGGGTCCGTTGATCTCCTGAGTTTTTTATGTATGTTTATGCAAGCTGCTGCATTCAAACGAATAACTCTAATTATTAGAAAATTTTAGAAAATCATGAGCACTAACTACAAATGACAGGTTATTGTTTCATAATTAAAATGTGCCTGCTTACTTGATTAAGCTCTTAAGTCGCTGTAAGTCGAAAACAAACCAAAATCAGTTTACAGCTTTTGGTTGTTTTAGTGATATATTTAAGTGTACTATACACCTTCTCGCTCGACTTATCCTGTGATTTTTTTAGTTCCTTTTACAATAAATGAAGTATTGAATTTACCCCAAAAATTCGAAATTGAGATTTCAACGGATCTTCACGTTTTAGAGTCCCCTGAACCCAAAAAACATGAGTTTTGCATTCGGTCTCCAAAATGACTATTTTGCGAACTCAAAACACGCCGCACACTAGATCTTTAGGAACCTAGTACTCTAAAGTTGCTATGACACCACTTTAGAGGATTCTTTTTATTAACAATACAATACTAAACAATACTATGCCAAATTCGAGGTTAGCAGGTTAGGTTTTGCTTCAGTATTGACACAGACTGACGCAAAATCTAACCTGATAATCTCGAATTTGACATAGAGTTACAGTGTCACCAACTAACTCCGACATATGACTTTACAATCATGACCACCCTTGACCAAGATCATTTTTGACATTCCGGTATTTAAAAACACATTTTTAAATCAATTTGGTGGTTTAAAGAACTCGTGCCAAAAAATATTGTATGCAACACGTACGCAATAGTTATTTAGACCACAAGTGTTAGAAGTGCAACCTTTTTTCACAAGTATGGACGGTTATGAAACGAGGCGCAGCCGAGTTTAATATTCCACACGCGTGAAAAATAAGCACCTTAACACGAGTTGTCTATAAGATTTTTTAAAATTTTATTAAATATTCGAATCCAAGCCTATTTTGTATAGAATTGTATTTTCCTTCATTTTAGTCAAGTGCGTTGGTCAGTTCTGGTAACTAAGGAAACGTCTATTGGTAACTAAGGAAACGTCCAATTAGAATCGTTCATTCCTAAATTAAAAGCACTTCACACACCGAAATTAATTTAAAAAGGTCTACTTTTCTAAATGAAATTTTAAAAAATAGTTTTAGGATACTTCTCTCATTAAAGACTCAGCTCCTTCGTCGCCTCATGTTTAATTACGATTCGTCTCCTAAAACTATATTTTGCGTACTTGATACATAAATAGCTATTTTGTTCATTAGTCTTTCTGTGTGTGGCTGTGTGTGAACAGAATATCTCAAAAACTAAATAAGATATGACGTTGAAACTTCGTATATAAGTTTTGTGCACTATCTAGATGGGGCAGCAAGCTTTTGAAGAAAATCGCTTTACCGGAATTATTGTGTTTACTCTTGTGATTTTTCAGTTTTTTTCGATTTTGTCACAAACCGCTCTAACGATTTTTTTTAAACATTACATTTTTATTACACTTTTAATGTGTATTGATATATGATAGGTGAATACCTCTAAAATGGGCTTCTTATTTTTTTATAAACTCCTATTTTACAGAGCATTATAGAGAACTAATAACATTGAAAATCTGAAACTCTGGCCGAATTTTATGTGTAATAGCGACTACAACTACAATATTTTGACTGTGGTATCAGTTTTGGGTACGCCGAAAACAGATATCAACTTTATTATTTTAGATTGAACACGCGGTATATGATTACATTTTTGAATTCAGCTTAAAATTTTAGAGAAAATGTGTCTTTTCAACTAACTCTCTATTTTGTACGGTTTCTGTAGAATTTGTAATTTTTGAAAACGTTTGACAAACGCTTAAAAATTAAAAAACAAATTTTTGACTACTTATAAGATCACTGTAAAAGAAAGTTGTGTGCGTGTATCACACCATATTTTTTTTAGATCAAAGAATGTTGACATTCAACTGTTTTTTTTTTGCATATTATTTACATCTTTTACATATCTCTATTGCAGTTCGCATCATTTTGTTCTTAAATTAATCATGCATTTTATTTTTTTCCCTGAGGATATCCCTTATGCATACTTAATTGTAAATTTTCCATAGCAATGGCGATTGTTAATAATTGACCCCATTGCACGGCACATTTCTATTTCCACTGTCTAAAAGGCGAAGGAAGTATTGCAATCGCGAAAAAATCACCTTCCGAGATTTTTTCAGATCTTCGCGCATGGCCCTAACTATGCAAAATTTCATTGTAGGCCAGCCAACATTTTGTGCTCCTCGGTGTCAGTATACTAACGAGAGCGGTGACAAAAAAATCTATAAAAAGCTTTACACACAACTTCTCTCGCAAGCGGCAAAAATACAAGACAAATAATTTAATGTTTTAACGTATTCGCCCTGCATACGTTGGGTTTCCGCCCTTTTACTCGTACGTCAAGGGTAAAAACATGAGCAATGTGCAAAATATTACTTTTATTTATTTAATAGTTCTTATACAGTGAGCGCCAAAAAGCATTGGTCAGTTTCAATTTGTAATAACAATTTATTTGCTTAAATTACACAGTTAATCAAAACTATTTCTTAAAGACTAAGAATGGGAGATTCACTTATGAAAAATTCTGTCGGTTAAATGACTCCCCTCTTGTTGAATGCACTCTTTTAAACGGCGGCCGAAATCTCTCATCACACGTTGCCGCATATCCTGCAGTATAGCTTCAATATTTTCTCGAATAAACATTTTAAGCTTTTCCAGATTTCTTATCTTTCTTGTAAATACTCTGCTCTTCAAGTAATCCCAAAGAAAGCCAAGGAGGGTCACCACAGCAAGAAATCAGTTTATTTGGAAACGATTGTCGTAGGAGATTCGTATTATTTCTTGCGGTGTAATTGGTAGCACCGTCCTGTTGAAACCAAAATTCATTTACTATCTCCTCTTCTATTTGCCATAAAAAGATATTTGAAGTATGTAATGTCTTTGAGATGTAACCGTTACCGTTTCACCAATTTCCTCGAAAAAATGAGCCCCGACAACCTTTGATATGAAACAGCACACCAAACTGTTACTTTCAGAAGATGTCAAACATTGAAACAAAACTCCCAAGTTTTCTATTTATGAAGAAATTATCATTGATTCCATAGGTGAAGCGTATGGGTTTTTATTAGGTATTGAAACTGACCAATGCTTTTTGGCGCTCACTGTATTTATATATTTGACATTTTCTCGGTTTCAAGTTAGGTAGACATGCAATCCGCATGCAAAATATCGTCTTCTTCCAACAAATAGTTTTTGAGCTACACCGCCAAGAGGCAGACGGACACACAAACAAACGTACATACATACAGACAGACAGCCAGACGAACGGAACCCTGAAAAGTGAAGATCTGAAAAATCTCAGAAAATTATTTTTTCACGTTTGCTGTACTTGCCTTTTTAGACGAGGGAAACAAAAATACTAATGTTACTATATGAATTCTGCACATATTTCCGTATATATGATGCAATGTATTCAAAACAAACAAGTAGGTATTGAAAAATAAATCCAAGATTGTTAATTTGAAAATTTTAAAACAACGAAATATAAAATGGAAACAAAAAACCAACAATATAAACAAAATTCTAATTTAAAAAACATCTGTTAAGGACTTTACACGGAACTTCCCTCTCAAGTGGAAGTTTTCAAACTAGAAATTTTGAAAATACTGAAGGAAATAAGTGTTGGCTCTGTATCTGTTGTTTACCCTCTATCTATTTGATCAAAAATGTATTAATTTTCGTCAAGATGGAAGCTTAAGCTATATGCAACATATTATTTTTCTCTAGGAAAATTGAGATAAAGCAAGAATAGGCAGAATTTTATTTTTACTTCCGTCACCTAAAGGGCGAAAGAAGTATTACAATTGTTAAAAATTTACCTTTCGATAATTCCTTACATCTACACGTTTCACGGTTCCTAAATGATGAAAAAATTGTTTTCTCAATTCCGTTTATCCGTTGCGAATTGTAAGTCCACCTAGCTCAAAAATTATTATACTTTCGGTCAAATATACACAGGCTGGACACTTTAAAAAATAAAATGTTGTCTATTTTTGCTTAATCAAAGATTAGATCAAAATAATCATTTGCACATAACTTAGGTTTTTACCGTTAATGAAAATAGAATGCAACAGATACAGGGTTAATATCGTAAAATGAACAGAAATACTGCTGTGTCGGTGTGGGTTAGTGGTTAAAACGGCAGATTATCCAAATTAATAATCGGATTCCGCATAGATAAAAGACTGGAAGCGCGAGTTCGAATCCCAGAAAGTTACAATTTTTGTATTTGCAAATTGATGTAATTAACGCGAGGATAATTCGGCGTAAATCCCTTTACAGATTTTCTAAGATTTTTACCCTGTATCTGTTGGATTGAAAATATGCCTATTTTCATCATAGTCCAGGCGCCGGAGACAAAATATCGACAAAAGATGTCATTAAAACCCAAGTTGATGAAATTTTGCACATAAGTAGTTTTTTGGTTGTACTTTAAAAAAAATGTTCTGCACTCGAGCGCCTATGGAAAAGGTGGACAATACACGGAGAAAATCGGAAAATTAGAATTTCGCGAATATCTTGGAAAAGAGTGAACATTTCGATATAGTATGTTGAACCAAAATTGTAGAGCGCAAAATTATCTGCAAAATAGGTTTCTTCAAGTTTCTTCGAAAAACAGTTGGTTTTCGAGATATTTAGCTTTGAAAAAAAAATTTGGTAGTAGTCTAGTAGCTCAGGGTCCTCCCGTGTGCACTGTCTGTGTGCATATCATTTACCATGTATCTTTATGTTTTTTGACCCGAAAAAGCGATTGCCAATGGCCCCAAGTTCCAAAAATGGTCCCATAAATTGTTATTAACAAATTATTGACAAATTAGAGGTTTTTCGCGAACTGCTCTATGACATTTCGGAAAAATAACGATGTTAAGGTCATTTTCAACGTTTTTCCACACGCGGAATCGATTAACGTAGGTTCCAGTTTCGAAAAATGCCTGAGTCAATTGTTATAAACAAATTATTGTAAAATTAGTGTTTTTTTTTTGCAAATAACGCAAATCATTAATAGATATAAAAAAGTTTTTCTAATAAAAAATAGCTAGGAAAATTCTTCACATTTGAATTTTTTAAAATTCTGTATGATAAAAATTGACCGAGATATGAATTTCTAAAGAGTTAACCTTATTTAATAATCGTAAAAAAAATATTTTTCGACCTTATTTTTGCTAATTTTTTATGCTTTCACTTAAATAATCATTATAGCAAATATTTGCTTTTTTTTTAGCTGGAATACGTATTAAACTACGGCATTAATATTATTCAAAATTGTTTAAATCTTTCTAGCGAGAGCGCTAAGAATTGCTCCCAAGCTGTACGTGTGAAAAATGTTTAATTAATAGATGCAGATGTTTAGACAATTACCTAAATTGCTGTAAACTGTCAAATAAATGGCTCATGTAAAAATCGATACAATCTCTCCACCAATAATGATAGTTAATGTCATAGATTTATTCTCGCCATGATAAGCACATTTTTTGTTTTCAATATTATAACCTGTGCATTTAGTTTACATATTAAATATGTAAGTTGCGAATCAACATTTACATATGAAAATAAAAATATTAGCAAAATATAATGTAATAAATCATTATATTATTCCATTATATTTGCTCCCTTTTCAAAACGCTAAAAAATAAAATGGCGTAGTTTAATACATTTGTATTCTAGCTGTAACAAAATTTATCTGCATCTGGAAAAGAAGAAAGGTAGAGAAAATGATTGCTATCATTCGGCAAAATCTGTATTTTATAAAAAAAAAACGTTTTATAATTTATTTGTTATAAAAATTACAAATACTGTTATAATTTTCTTTATTATTATCATGTTTACTGTGGCAAATGTTGTTATAATAATTATCATTATCTAAAATTCATCATCATCGCTATCAGCGAGTTGTTGTTCCAAGTCACGACTTTAATTTGGATCTCAAAATGACCTGAGACATTTAGGTAAAAAATAAATACCACAAGGGGAAAGAGCAGGTTCTCAAATACAGTTCCCTACATTAACAGCAGTTGATTCGCTTGTGGAAACTCATGTGACTGATTAAAGGATTTTTTATGCCTTTTCCGAATTTTTCGAAAAATATAGAAAATGATGAATGAAAACATTAAAGAATAAGGTTTTTATTCTGAAAGTACAGGTTCTTGGAAAAATCATGTATATGTCATTTACAAAAATAATATCTTTTATAGATTTATGTCGGCTGGAAACACAAGGGCCGCGAAAAACGCGAGAGCCTAAAAAAGGACATACGAAAAACTTGCTTCAATTTGGCCCAAGATAGTTTGAAAAAAAAATTCTATACGTAGTTTGCGAGCTAGTTTGGTCTTGTTTGGTCTACTTAATCTTTAGCCCATTTTAGTGACTTGATTAAATGACGTGTAAATATTGTAAAAATCCATAAAAGTCCACTTTTTATTTAGCTACATTAACTATGGTTACACCTCAATAACAAATAAAAAAAAAATCACCATGAACCAGCTGTGTATTACAAATATTTCAGGATTTTCCTTCAAAATGAAATTTGGTTTATGAAATTTCATGAACAAACAAAGGAGTTACAGCGATTTTAGTCAAGTGCCGCTTGAAATTTTACTATTTTCGGGACAGTTGGCGCGTAAATTTTGAGTCGACAAAGATTGCTAAATATCTTGAAAACGAAGCATTTTTACAAAAAACTTAAAGAGACCTTTTTTTACAGAGAATATTGCGCTCTACAATTTTGGTACATACCATATAGAAATTTTTACTCTGTACCAAGATATTCGCGAAATTACTATTTTCTCCGTGCATTTTCCACCTTTCCATAGTCGCTCGAGTGCAGAACATTTTTTTTCTTAAAGCACAACCAAAAAACTACTTATGTGCAAAATTTCATCAACTTGGGTTTTTTTGTCATGTCAAGATCCCTGGCGCCTGGACTATCAAGAGTAAAAGCAAGGCGGTCTATATTGTTCCAGGTCATGACACTGGCTCTGTTGCCAGATTGTGTGCTAGGCCATTCCAAGACACACTAGGTTTTGTTTGTTTGAAATATATTTGACATTAAAAACCAAATTTTGACAAGGCAGTTCATATAAGTTCCAAAAATGCCTTTGAAGTGTTAAGTACCAAGCTGCAAGTCAACTTACGCTTCATCAGTTGCTCCATATGTTAGCCTGTTCAAGTTTCCATCTAATGAAATGGTGGCACAAAAATAGAAAGACATTTTGCATTTAGAAAACTGACAGATTGGAAAGGCTAGTGTTGTGTGTGAAAAGCACTTTAAAAGAGCAGATATAAAAGGTAATAAGATGAAGAGACTTGTTCTGACTGCAATATCACTAGCTTCCAGGCAAGTTATTTTGAAGAAATTGCTGTTTTAGATGAAGTCAAAATTAGTAGCGATTTACTTGCAATGGAGAATTAGGTACCTACCCATTAGGAATTGTTTTTAAATCGAATATTACGGTGAAGTGACGCACTGCGATGTAAATAGCAGTGATTTTATAGGTTTTTTTTCAACTGGAATGCATCACAATGACAGGGATAGTGCACTGACAGATTGTTCATTTAGTGATCAAAACTAGTAATTTTTTCTTAAAGGTTGGCACATTCATGTTGCCAGATTGTGATAGGCCATTCCAAAGGTCAGTTTATAGGCCCAGTGTCATGGCCTGGAACAATATAGACCGCCTTGGTAAAAGTCGAAGCTATATGCAAAATTAGGGTTGTCTGACATTAAGGGAAAACACAATATTTGATTAAAAAATTACTTATGTTCCATTTCCTTAAATAATTATATGCATATTACTCTCAAAACACAAGAGACAGGAAATTTCAAACTTATTTCTTTTGCCCACTGCCCCCTGACCATTTCTTCAATGACATTGGCAACTCAACAGTATTTGTTTAAAACATTTTATCCATTTCAGACCGGATATTGTTTTCTACAAATGCCTTTAAAAATTATTTATGCGTTAAGAGCATAATCAATAGATTATAGCACGAGGGGGGTGTTTAAAGGACGACACAGAGCGAAGAGGTTAGATTCCCCGAGGGCTATAATCGTGATTATTCACGTGGTACATACAACGTTTTATATTATTTTAGTTTTCAAAATGAACAAAACTCAAGGATAGTATTTTGGTTACAGACTACTGCGTCATCGTTGTGCTGCTCTGTGGATTTTTGGTGTGCTATGGTTTCTATGCAGATTATTGATGTTACTATACTACATTGTATGTTGTTTGTTATACTCCTTACCAACTGTATAAGCTCTCGGCCCATAAAAACCATATTACGCCCGCTATCGAGGGCTAATAAACAAGATTCTCGTTTCAAAATAAAATAAAATCTGCCTACCTATAACCTCACCCTCGACCTCATCTTAACAGTTTAATTTATTATTATTCACTCTTGCCTTCTGAGGCGTAAATTCTAAAATTAATGTTTTAAATGAGATCATTGTTATAATTAACATTGTTTATTGTAAAATCGTTGATATTACAAATTTTTTCTGTAAAATTTTCCACTTATTTGTTTTTTTCCTTCATTGATATGAAAGAAATTCTGTCTTCTCGTTTCAGTTTCTCTAGAATTCTAGATGACGAAAAACTGTTTTTTTTCAATTCCGTGTGTCTGTTGGCGGTATAACTAAAAACTATTTGTTGGCGAAAAAGATATTTTTCATACGAGTTATGTCTACCTGGTATAATTTTGCTTTAACTTATGAATTATTAGATTTTTTCGTATGTGATTTTTATATTAGCAGTATTCGTACCCAAAAGGTTGAGTACTAGCAGGTCATGTATACAGTTTTTTTCAGAATCGATAACATCTAAAAGAAAGTACTGATCAAGGTCATTGCGAAAAAACCATAATTTGATTCACTTTCAACGAACACATTTAAAACGAGTTGCTTATTTACTACGTTTAATGAAACTAAAGCAAAGTCGAGCGAGAAAAATACTCAATTTTGTCACTGAACTGTCACTGTAATATTCTACTCCACAGTTGTCTTCTTTGGCATTATTAAACACGTTAAGCCTGTTTATGACTGTTTTCATATGCATTGCAGTTGCAGAGCATTCTGAGTTCCTGAAATTGAGTAAACATCCTCGCAGAGTACTAAGCTTGACTTGTTTAAAGAACCATTAACTTTAATAGCTTTTTAACTCGGCGAAAGTTTCAAAGTAAGTATTGGAGCAGTTACTGCAGTAAATAACCAGTCATTATGAATTATAATCTGGTAACCGCCATATTTGCTGTAACAGCGAGCAGGGGTGTGCAAGAGTAAACATAATTTGGAAATCAAGCCAAATAACAACTGGTGTGAAAATGCGAAACACACCGACAAAGCCACTAGCTTAGTACAGCGTCTGCAAGGTAGTAAAGAACTTTTATTGATTTTCATGAAACATTGGAAGCACGTTCTACATTGTATGATATTGCATTAATATTTCACGGTTTGTCGAGCTGAACATTAAATATTACAGAAATTAGTGTTATTGGGTTAGAAAAATTGTAACAACTATTTGAAATAGGTTCACATCTTCAAAAATTGGCGCTAAAAAGTAGTCTTTTAATTGGCTGGTCGTCGATTGTCTCTGCATAGTTCGCAATTGAGCTGAAGCCCCTCCCACTAATAAGCGCCAAATTTTATTTGTAAGTCGGTTGTACACGGCTTAATTTAGTTGAAATTAAACAATTTTTAGATTCTCCAGAGTTTTTAATTTGTAACGTGTAAAACAGGTTTTTGCAGACTAGGTTCCTCCCAGTAATTTAAATTTTGTATCCGTTCGTTAAACGAACTATAGCACCCAAATAACTACGAGACATTTGCTTTAGGAAGTTAGATTTGCATAGGTTACACTTTCAATTCTAGCTGAAGCAGGGCTGTATTAAACGTATGGCTATGGGGAGTAAAGCCACTAGGCCTCTTAGCAATATTTAAGAAACGGATAATTTTTTTTCCATATTTTTAAAGAATTTAAATTTTCAAATTTTTAGATAAAATACAATGAATTATGAGAATATCATCATCTTACATTCAGGGCCTCCTGGAAAAAAAAACGTTGCAACTGGTATTTTGAATTCAAACGAGCAAATCGTTAAACGTCAGTTGATATATTCTACCAGTACAGAGAATAACTGCTACTTCGCTTCTAATCTCTTTGCTATAAAAAGTTTCATGAAAATAGATGCCAGTATCGTCGAACAATTTAAAAAAGAAAAAGAACTATTGGGATAATATTCTTAAAATAATGGCCCCTTTCAATCAAGAACTTAAGTTCTTGGTTGAAAGCGGTTTACTGTTTCGTGGTCAAAATTAAGTGTTTAGATCTCCTTGAAATGGAGTTTATTTGGTAATTTTAAAATTAATTTCGGAATTTGACCTAGTTTTGAAAAAACATTAAAAATTTGTGTCTATAGGAAAAGGAAATGTTTTGTATTTATCAAAAACTAAATGTAAAGAATTTAATATAATCTTAGCTAAAGCATTCATGACAAAATATTTACTGAAATGAAAGAAATGTTATTCTATTATATTGTCGGCTCTACTTCTGATTTAGCTCGCATCGATCAGTTGTCAATCATTATTTGATACATTAACAGCGCAAATAGATTTTTGCGCAAAATTCTTTGATTTTCAACTCATTACATTACCAACGGTGTGGAAATTTACCAATTTACTGACAGATAAGATAAAAAGTAATATTACCCTAAAATCTCTTAGATACACGCACACAACTTCCTTTTACAGTGATCTTATAATTAGCCAAAAATTTTATTTTTAATTTTTAAGCACTTTAAATTTTAAAAAATTGCAAATTCTACAGAAACCATACAAAATAGAGCGTTAGTTGAAGGGACAAATTTTCTCTAAAATTTTAAGCTGAATTCAAAAATGTAATAATATACCGGGTGCTAAATTTATAATAGGAGTTAATAAAATCTGGTGTGATACACGCACACAACTTCCTTTTACAATGATCTTCTAATTAGCTAAAAATTTGATTTTAAATTTTTAAGCATTTGTCAAAATTTTTAAAAAATTACAAATTTTACAAAAACGGTACAAAATAGTGTTAGTTTTAAGAGACAAATTTTCTCTAGAATTTTAAGCTGAATTCAAAAATGTAATAATATACCGGGTGTTCTATTTAAAATAGGAGTTAATAAAACAATTTTTAAAAAACAAAAGAAACCCATTTTAGAAGTATTCAACTTGAAAGTCACCTATCTCACATCAATACACAATAAAAATGTAAAGTTGAAAAAATCTTTGGAGCCGTTTTTGAAAAAATTGAAAAAAACTGAAAAATCACAAGAGTAAACGCCTGTGTGTGGCTCTCCTAACACTGCGACATAAACATTTTGGAGCCGGCCTGGTGGAACCCCAGGCAATAAGGGACGTTCCTATGGGTAGGATTCTTTCCTTCGCGTTGGAAACCGGCCTCTTCGAACGAGACCCATAACAAATTAGGTGGGAGCACAATGGACCAATAGGTCTCAGTGCAGCTTACAGCAAGCCCCATCAGAAGAAGAAGAAGAAGAAACGCCATACTTCCGGTTATGCGATTTTTTTTCAAAATCTTGCTGTCGCATCTACCTAGTACAAAAAACCTATATATGAAGTTTCAACGCCATACCTCTTTTCGTTTTTGAGATATTCTGTTCACACGCAGACAGACACACGGCAGACAGACAGACCAATGAACAAAAACATGGTTTTTGGGTTCACGGAACGTGAAGATCTGTTGAAAACTCAATTTCGAATTTTTGGAGTGAATTCAATACTTCCTTTATTGTAGGGTCCCGGGTGGTGTAGCTTAAACAAGCGTTCACGTTCGATCAGTAGAGTTAAGCAATGCTCTTTCTGGCAAGAACTTGGATGGGAGTTCCACGGCTGCTTCGCTCGGCGCCTCGTGGTACGGCTGTCACGGAAATAGTTGGTCCCGGATGTCATAATAACATCATGACAGTCGTTAGTGGGGTTGGAAGTCCCCATAAAATGTACAGCGACGCCTATAATTGGCTTAACGGCTGTTGGCTGAGTACCAAAATAAATAAATAAATAAAAAGGAAGTAAAAATAGATGTAATCAATGAAGGAAAATGTATTTTCAAAACAAGAACTACAACAGAAAATCTGTTTGTGATAACATTTTGGAACAAACTTTTGGGGAGTTAATTAATATTTAGCGAAATCCCGGCCTAGATTTATTAGATGTGTTTCAATTTCTCATGGTACTTGGGAGAAGTACCCCGAAAGGTCGTGTTTCGGTGTGTGAAACTGACTTGACAAAAGTTAGGTAGGTATATACTTTTAAATTAGGTTATAATTTTTGACGTTTGACAAGTATTTTTAGCTATAATTGATGATACTGCTACGAATGGCTCGAAAGAGTATCAGTGGTAATAGGGCGGTTCGTAACTAGGTTAATAATGAGAATATGAGAAACAAAAGTATTTTTACTTCCAAACACAAAATACAGTGAGTACTAATTAATACGTAAGTCACGCCAAACGCCGAGCAAGCGCATTTCACATTTTCAATAACTACAAAGCGTTTTGGATTACTATAATTTATCTAATCTTAACGGGTCGCAGGTTGAAGTATTTTTCCAAGATTGCTGTTCGAAGTTTTATTTTACGTCGGGAGTCACCATTATGCAGTGTTAGTAGTTTAGATAGGCTTAACTAACTGTATTAATATTAGAATTGTATTCAGAGAAATAAAACACGATGTTTCAGTTTCAAACATGAAACACAATTGTTTTTTTATTAAAACATATATGTGTAACCTAGCAATCTATACTAGGTCACATGCAGTCATACTGCAGTACAATCTCTGGAAAGAAAAGAAAAGGAAAAAACTTTTTAAAAAAGGACCGAAAGAGATGGAACTAGCAAAAGGGGTAAAAAAGCAAACTTTCTTTTTAGATTAAAATATGCTTTGCACATTTCCTATGCTCAACCGTGTACAAGCAGCATTGAAAGATCTTTCAGTACATTGCGTAGAGTGAAAACCTGGTTATGATCAGCAATGTACACAGAAAAATGATGCTGGAAAGAAGAAAGCCTTAAAATATTTGCAAAAATTGTAAAATCTGATGTTAATTTAGCTCTAAACTTTTGAAATTTGTCATAAATAAAATAAAATTATAATAATAGTTAATTGTATGTATACATGTTGCCCCCCTCTAACTGAAACTCTTGCTGTAATGTTATGTAGTCAATCTGAAATGTTGTCGAATCAGATTTTATTTTATGGGTAGCTGGACAAATATATTTATAATGGAATATATTGCTGAATGTCGAACTGCATCCATGGCAATTCATACAGCTTTTTGTTAGGTGTGTGTAAGTTTTGCAGCTTAAAATGTCTGAAATCTGTATCAATATCAACCCATTTTACGGTATATCAGATTTCTAGTTTCTCCAAAACACCGTTTTTACATATAAGAAGCAACATTTTTATAAAGAATAACGAAAATAAATAAACTTGTCATTAATTCAGCGACCCACTGTATATATATCAGGGGTACGCACTATTAATTGTTTTTGGTTTATTTGTGAAGACCGTAGGTTTAGGATAATAGTACTGTTGTGTGTTGTTCGCCGATAAAAGTTTAAGCAAGCTAAATATTTTACCATTTTATCATACATAATACGATTGCAAATTCACCTATTAAAGATATATTCAGTTTTCTACAGACTTTCCTACAACAATATACATTTTATTTAGAACTACAATACCAATCCTAATAAGTAAACCATTTAGGTTTTAGATGCACAGATGCCTATGCAAACAAACATAATTTAGTGCATTTTTTGGAAGGCGCACCCGGTATGCATATGCATTATTAAAAGCCTTTTAAAAGCTCCAGCAGTTGCACCGCAAATAAATTTTTAATTAAGGCAGTGCTTATGTAGCTCTCGTTCATTTCAAACTGCAAACAAAATGTGCTTAATCCGTGCCATAGCTTCAAATAAGCTTAAAATACGAGGGTCACTCCACTAGTTTGCACAGAATCGTTATGGAAATTAATTTGAGAGAATTTATAAAATTTTAGTGACGATAGTGACAACGCATATTTGATAAATGTTATACTGAGTAATAGTAATTGATTAGTAACAGCTGAATTCATGGAATTAAACCTTTTTTGAGGAAACTCAAAATTACGTTTTACATTAATAATTGTTTCGGTCTAGTATATCTCGTAAAAAAAGTGAACCTACTCAAGGAATAAAAATGGCATGCGAAATACAAATAAATAACCGATGTTTTAAAGTCAGCCTATACAAATATCGCTACATACCTTTTGGACTATTAAATGCACCGCAACAATTTCAGTTTCAAGATCGTTACAAATGGCAAAAAACTAAAATGTCACGTTATGATAATAGACACCTACAAACTGCCTTTTGAAACAAACAGGGAAGAATTGCTTCTGGAAAACCTTTAATTACGCTTGATGTAATTTTCGCATGTAATTTAATTGGTTTTCTATTTTGCAGCGCACATTCAGGAAATTCGAAGGAAGATAATTGTGCGCTTAAAATTCAATGTATTTTTAATCAATCCAGGGGTAGAACAGATCTCGGCGCATTTCGAAGGCCGACTTAGCCACCGACCATCGGGGATTTCCTGAGAGCGAAACAAGCTAAAAGCGAGTAAAAGCCGCGGCCGGAGCGGGCAGATCGTTAACGGGGCCGAAGAAACAGCCCGAAGAAGCGAAGGGTGTACCTGCAAGCAAGCTCCTGGGGCCCGGCCGCTCCTGCTGCTCCCCCTGCTCACATTCTGCACAACACGCACTGGTGCACCACTCATTCACCGCACGGTCTGTAGTGTCACTTTATGTGTGGTGACGCCCCAAGTGAACACACGGGGCACAGGACAGGTACCACGGGCTGTGGCTCGCACTGCGCGCTCCTGCAATCAATAGCCGGCCGGGGCACACTGAGGGCTCCTGCTAGGCGAGTCGCGCCCTTCGCCTCCTGCGAGGATCGTTTCTAGATGCCGCCACTTCCTTGCAACCGCCCCTGAGCCGTCCTGCGAATCCTGCAGCCATTGCTCGCGGGACCTGCACGTCTGAACTGTCCCCAACGTTAAAACAAATCGTTTTGATAAGGTGAAGAGGGGCATTGATGTTTTTTGGAAATTACATACTCTACCTTGTTTTGAAAACGAACTAGAAAACTATGCCATATGAAATAGAGATATAGGTAAAAAACCCCACTCAAGCAAATTTAAAATTACGAATATAATTTTCAGAGTAAAGAACATTTATCAATTTGTTTGAGAAGCACAAATACATCAATCTATAATTATAGAAAATAGATTATGTAAAAGCCAACGCGATTAGAGCTTTAATTTAGCTATCCAAGAAAACTTGTGTACCTCCAAGGTCAAATTATTGTCAATGTTTCTGAGTGTACCTAGAAATGACGTCCTTCTTCGGACTATACCTGAGATGTAGTAACAAAAGTAATAACATTTAAAGTTAGGTTAAGTTACTATAAGCACATGTCAAAATGGATACGGAAATTGAAGGTTTATAAAAATTTTATTTGTGAAAATTAATGTAGATAAATATATTAATAACAATAATAATAATAACAATAATAATCCCTATTATTAGCACATGACTAGACACATACAAAAATATTATAGGTACAGTCGTGTTCAAATAAATCTAGAACATCTTTTTCCAAATGTAGAGTCCCGGGTGGTGTAGCTTGAACAAGCGTCCACGTTCGATCAGTAGAGTTAAACAACGCTCTTTCTGGTCAGAGCTTAGATGGGAGTTCCACGGTTGCATCTCTCGGCTTCTCGTGGTACGGCTGTAACTGAAATAGTTGGTCTCGGCTCTCATAACAACATCATGATAGCGTTAGTGGGGTTGGAAGTCCGCATAAATGCACAGCGACGCCTATAATTGGCCTAACGGCTGTTGGCTGAGTACTAAATAAATAAATAAATAAATATTAAACATTGCTCAACATCTCCATTAATTTCATGTTATCAGAAAAAGTGACAAATTTTATTTACTTGTGAAAGTTTAAAAGCAGTTTTTCAAAGAAATCCATGGAGATATTGAACGATTTTCAATATAACCTACATTTGGGGAAAATGTTCCCAGATTTATTTGAACACGACTATACATCCATTATAGACCTTACAGACTAGATATCTGAACTCTAAAACAAAATTGTTTCCTTAATGTACACGTGTGTTATGATTATGAATACCTTTAACAAATTTACAATGTTTCGAAAGGTGTTCAGGTACTAATTGATTTAACATTTTATATACAAACTAGCTGACCCGGCAAACGTTGTTTCTGAAACTTCGTTTCACCACTATAATAGTATATTATTATATGAGCGATTATGACAGCCATTATTCACGAAGATGACATTTGCGCCACAAGCCAAAGGCGCGTGGCGCAAGTCATCTGAGTGAATAATGGCCATAATCGCGAATATAATACGATATTTTATCTACTCCTGTGCAATAGGAGTTGTGTGTTCATATTTCCCAATTATGACATTTGTGACAGCTGTTAACTTCAAAAGTCATTTAATAATAAGAATGAATTTTGAGATTGGCTACAACCTATTGAGTAATGAAAATAGAATTTTCTGATTGGTTGCAACTTGCAAACTATTGAATAATGAAAATAGAATTTTATGATTGGCTGCAAACTGTGAATTACGAATCATAATTAATGGCTATTGTACAGTAGGAGTAGATAAAATAGTATATTATGCAATGAGGGAGAGAAATGGGTTATTTTGCTGAGGTGCAATTTCTGAGTCGAGGGCGAAGCCCTAGAGCCAGAAAATTGCACTGAAGCAAAATAGCATTCTCTCCCAGTTGCATAAACTATTTTTTCACGTTGCAGGAAGATTTAAAACGAAAAACCCGTTTTTTAAACGTCATTTATTGACATTTTAGTTACAATTATTTTAAAATTAGTAGCCTATGGTAAATTTTAAAGTTGGTGGCACTGTAAATCATTATGACAACAGCTCACAATTATGTCAAATTCTAGGTTAGCAGGTTAGGTTTAGCGTCAGTTTGTGTCAACTGACGCAAAACCTAACCTGATAACCTCGAATTTGACATAATTGTTGTCAGTCATAATGAAAACTCCCTAGGGAAATTTTTATCTTATTTAGTCTCTAGGGAGTAAATGTTTTACTTCTGTCACAATATTGATGCTATAGAAACCGACTTCTACTCCCGGTCGTAGAAAAAGTTTTAATTTTGTCATGTCCACCGTCTTGGACTTAAAAATAAATGCCATTTTTGCGATCAACGTCCTAAAAAAACCTCAATAACGCCACCCATATCGATTTTTAGGCTTATTTACCCCATTTCACCCCCTAAGGGGTTCATTTTCTGAAAATCACGAAATACGTGTTTGGTTATTTGTTTTTAGGAGTACTCCTACTAAGTATCATGTCGAAATGTCTATTTAATACTATTTTTCCATACAAAATTGGAAGTCTCAATTTACCCCTTTAGGGATTGAATTTTGAAATATCCTTCCTTATTCCTTGTATAGATCATAGCTGTGACCTACCCGGCGTTGCCCGGGCATAATATTACGTGAACCTATGCGTGTATGTTTTGAAACATGACTTTTCCATTGTTCTATTCCGGTTTTTCCATCCTGAAAAGAAAATGTTTTCCCAATTTTCCGAATTTTCTCTTTGAAAAGCCATTCAGAAACGAAGACATACGAAATCCCATACAAAATCATCTTTTTGATTTTCCGAATTTTTCGACTTTTCCGGTAGATTTTCCCAAAATGTTCTTTCATACAAACCTTGTCCTGATAATTACGAACACAACAAAAAAATGAGCCAAATCGGTCAAGCGGTTCTCCAGTAATGATGTAACATGCATGCGGCAACTGATTTTTATCACACTCAAAACATTAGCGGCATCTAACATATCCAGTCTTCTTGCATATTTATCACATTCTAATATGATACGTAGAGCTTTATTTTGTTATCTATTTCAGTGCTATTCATTGGAAACAATAATATTGAACAAAAATAAAAATAAGGTGCAATAATTGTTTTATATACTGTTAATTTTATCCAGCTACTTAAATTTTTTTGATGTTCTACCCCACACATTAACTTATTTGAAGCCTTATTAGTAATGCATTTAAAATATCTAGAAAAGGATATATGTTCATCGATGACACAACCTAAATATTTAAATTATTTCACTCTTCCAATAGTTTCATTATTAATTTTAATATCTGTAGTTCGTTTGAAGTCTAATTTGTAATATTTATTCCCAATGATCATTGTTTTTGTTTTATTTATGTTTAGTTGTAGTGAGTTGTTGTTTAATTTATGCAGTTCGTTGTTTAATGTTTGAATTAGTTCTGAGATTCTATCACCCACTACATATATTAACGTATCGTCTGCCAAACAACTGAATGTCACATTTATCAATAGTTTTTACAATGTTATTAATTCACAATTCCTTGTGGCACGGCATATATTGTTTTCTTTGAAGTTGATATGTTACACCCCGATTTTGTCACGTGTAATCTGTCACTTAGGTACTCCTTGAACCATTTTAGCAATATCTGTCCAACACCATATTTTTCTATCTTAGTCAACAACAAATTCCTAAATATTTATAGTTTCAAAAGCACGTTTGAAGTCCAAGAACACCACTCCAATTATTTTTCTTTCTTCTAAAGCACTTTTGCAATTAAACAAAACACTTTGTAACGCAGCCTCACAAGAATTTTTGCTTCTAAAACTTGCTTGAATATCACTAAGAATATTGTTCGTTTCTATGTAGTTCACTATCTGGGAGTTACACGAAATTCCAGTAATTTTTCCTCTAAATTTATCACATACTATAACTATACTGGGCTATTTTTCAATTAGAACAACTGTACTCCTTTTCCATTTCTCAGGAAATGTCCCGTATTCTAAACTCGAATTTACTAGATTTAGTAGATTATCTCATATTGTTTCAAATGCACATTTTAGCAATTTATTAACTGCAATGCCGTCTGTATTGCTTTCTTTATTTTTCATTTCATATATTATTTTTCTGAGATCAGACATTTCCAGCTTAGAAAATGTTTCATGTTCTTTTTGGGTATTTCGCCACTCTGAAAAATTCAAAATATTAAATATTTAACGTTTCGAGGGACAATCTGTCCTCGTTATCAACGATTAACAATTAAAACTGAAAATGAACAAGGAACTTAGCTTTTCACTGGGACTGAAAAACGACCAACCTCCAATGAATTGCTTGACACTGACATTTGATTACCTATACCTACTTGATCTGATCTTTAAGAATCGACAGCATCTTGTATCAAAATATTAATAAAAACGAAACGCATTTTTCTTCTTTGTGTAAAATATACGCCGTTTCTTTAATTTTACGTTTAGTTGACATCGATTCTTTAGACCAGATCTTTGTGTTATGCCATTGTATTTTTTGGTTGTTATTTCAAACATATTCTGCCAGCTTAGTCTTATTGAAGTGATATGTTTTTATCATATTTTTATATTCTTTGACTCTAGCTTATTTATCCACAAATACTACGCGGTCTAAGCAGAAATTCTATGTTAAGAAGAATAATTCGAGTAACCGCTAAAGCCTCAAACAGAATATAATAATCATTGGTAATAAGTTTCCTTCTTCTACCTCCCTGATTAAGTTTTCGAAACGGTTCGACAGATTTGAATTGTTTGATAATTTTTAAAACAGCATTTGTACTAATCTATGAAAATAAGTTTGTCTAGGCTATATACGAAATAAAAATTATTGTAACATGAACGTAGTTTTCATAACGAAAATATACTAGCCGTTCTAATGGAAATTATTTTTTTGTAAAATATAAACTATTGCATTTAAGGAATAAAGCACGCTTTCGTTTATCAAAGACTATAGATGGAGTATACCGGGTGACAATAAAACTGGGGCATGCTTATATTTTCTTTATTTA
The DNA here is from genome assembly GCA_940337035.1 of Agriotes lineatus. Lineage (NCBI taxonomy): Eukaryota > Metazoa > Arthropoda > Insecta > Coleoptera > Elateridae > Agriotes > Agriotes lineatus. The sequence goes on from CALNHX010002008.1 coordinate 65,952, forward strand.
TGAATCGATTTGGATAAAATTTAATACCAAGATACTAGACATAATTTCTGATTGGCCCATAGATATAGTCAAAATGGCGCACTTCCAGTTTTACCGGAAATGATAACCAACGCTGATATTTTAAATGGAACGCCTTATATATTTTATGTTTCTCTGAATCTACGAGCAAATTACATATAGAGTTAGATTCCGATCATCTGCCCGTCATAATGTCCTTCAATACTACCCTTCGACAAGAAGTCTCATTACAGAAACTTATCAATGGGAAAGTGGATTGGCAAACCTTCTAAAAAGTATTGAACGACCACATAAAATGTCCAAGCCAAATCCAAACCGCACAACAAATTGATGAAGAAATAAACACCCTCGTACAAGCAACAAAAGAATCCATAAAGGTAGCGACAATAAACACTAACACAAGAAGACCAAATAACTACCAGCACCCACCGTTGGAAATTTTACAATTAATAAAAGAAAAGCACAGAATTAGAAGACTATGGCAAAATACTCGCCAGCAGCAATATAAAACACAACTAAATGGATTAATACGCCAAATAAAAACAGAACTAGACGAATACAGATTTAACTCCTACCAAAGCTACATCAAGGAGTTACGCCCCAATGACCCTACAATGTAGCAAGCTACTAAGAAAATTCTTCGACAGCCCCAGATAATTGGACCATTACAAGAAAAATCTGCAATTTATTTGCGGACCATTTTGAAGCTGTGTTTACTTTAGCACCAAATAATGCTAGTACATTCGATGACGAAGTAAAACAATATCTGCAACAACACGAACCTAATAGAGGTGGTGAATTCAAACCAACATCGCCTAGATAAATTAAAAGACTAGCCATAAAACTTAAAGTGAAAAAAGCCCCAGGAAGCGACCTCATACCAAACATAATAATTAAAAATTTCACAACTAAAGCATATGCTTACTTAGCAACAGTTTTCAATGCCTGCATGCGACCTGGTTACTTCCCTGCTTCCTAAAGGCATGCAATCCTACTAGTATTTCACAAACCTGGAAAAAATCGGCACTCTCCAACGAGCTATCGACCAATCAGCTTGCTTCCAACATTATCCAAATTGCTAGAAAAAATTATAAACAGGCGTCTACTTCAAAACCTACATCTGCTTAAAGCACTCCCTCCGTTCCAATTTGGATTTAGATCCCAACACTCAACGACCCACCAGCTACAGAGAATAGTAGAATACATAGAAAAGGGCTATGAAAATAAAACATATACTACAGCAGCATTCCTGGATATAGCTAAGGCGTTTGACAGGGTCTGGATAGAAGGCCTACTTTATAAACTCCAGCGTATCCGCATACCAGATTACTTGATATATATTATTCGATCATTTCTCACACATCGCACCTTCTCCGTTAGAATCAATTATTCCACATACTCATCAGTTAGACCCATCCACGCGGGCGTTCCACAAGGATCCATATTAGGCCCAATACTATTCAATATCTACGTCCCACGTTGTACCTCAAATAGATAACGCAGCCATTGCTATGTATGCAGATAAGACTGCGTTACTTACTCAGAGCAACGAACTATTGGAAGCCTCAAATGGATTACAAATCAGCTTAAACACAATATCAAGCTGGATGGAAAAATGGCATATAAACCTTAATACTGAACCAAATGTCAAGCTCAAGTGTTTACTTTACGACGCCTCATAGATATACCCAACCTTAAAATAAACAACGAAGAAATTCCATGGAACACGCAAAATAGTCCAGTTAAATATCTAGGGGTATAGTTAGACCAACGACTAACCTGGGGATTCCACATTAACCACAAATTGAATGAAAGCTACGCTAGACTAGCTTTACTATATCCACTGATAAACACGAAAAGTTCTTTACACATAGACTGCGCAATTGTAATCTATAAAGCAATAATTAGACCAGTGGCGATGTATGCATGCTGTGTATGGGAATCCACTTCACCGACCCACATCCATAAAATACAAACCCTACAAAATAAGATTCTTCGAATAGCCACAAATTCTCCATGGTATATAAGAAACTGCCAACTACATGCTGAACTAAATATTCCAACCATAGAAGAATTCACTAAAAAATCAGCGGCAACCTTCTTTAAAAATATAAATAATTGTGCAGGATCAGCTCATTACACACTAGAAATGAGACACATACATCAACATCTGCAACGTAAAATGACGCAAAATCTTCTTTCAACCGACGATAGTAGTGATAATGAAGTGTAGTGTAGTGACAAAACAAAATTAATACAACAATGAAACTAAATAGTGAACGAGTAAACCGACAGGCAATCCCCAAAGCGCCAAATAGTGTTAAATGTACACAAGTTAACAGAACCATGTATAGCACTACGCTGCTGATCTGGTTAAATAATATTTTAAAAAATACATACAACAGTGTTGCCAAATTTGCTTAGGTATTATTAGTTATTACATAAAAATATTTTAAAAAATAATTAATTAATTTATTTTCAGCTTCAGATAAAGATAAATTAGTGCATAATGCATATCGTTAGATTGGTAATTAAATTTTCTATCTAATGGCAAGATGGCCCTTAGTAGGTGCCATTTAAAAAACTGACTTTGTCTTAAAAAACGAGTTTAACAAATTATATTCTTTTATTAAAGGTTTGTTATTGACCTTATTGATAAAATAGCTATTAATAAGAGTTGCTAGAGTCAATTAGGATAGATTTTTCCAAGTCAAGACCTTCTATGGTAAAAAATTAAAATTAAAAAATTATTTTTTTTAAATTAAAATTTGGTAAGACTATTATACGTAGTCTGACTCGTAGATTCAGAAAAATATAAAATATACAAGGTGTCCCATTTAAAAAATCAAAGTTGGTATTATTTCTGGTAAAACCGGAAGTCAGCCATTTTGACTATATTTATCGGCCAATCAGAAATTATGTCTAGTATCTCGGTATAAAATTTTATCCAAATCTATTCATAAATAAGGAAACTATAAGCATGGCCCTAGTCCATTGTCACCCGGTATAAGTATGTGGTGATGAAACCACAGTTTCGTGCATTTCTACTTCTCGTACAATATTCCATTTCTTTTCTATACCAATATCATTTGCAGTTTGGTTGTTTTACAACAATTTTTTCCTATATAATTCAAATAAACGTTTAATAATAATAATAATAATAATAACAATACGTTTACTTATTTAGCACTTGGCTAGTTGCATCATGCATAAAGGTTATATTAATTTTGAAGATAAATAGAGTTTTTTGTTGGATACTCTTACACTAGGAAAATTTTTGACAGTATGAAGTAGTTCACTGAAATAGCGAATCCCATCATAAATTAGATATTTACATTAGAAGTGCGATAGGTTGCATTTTACTGCGCGAGGTTTTAATTTTTAATAAAGCTGAGTGCTTTAATAAAACCGAGCGCTGTCATAGATATTAACGATGCAAGTTTGATTATGAGCATCTTAACGAAACGAGTTTGATTGCCAAAACGAGGCGGTGAGCCGAGTTTTGCAACAATCAAACAAGTCTCGTTAAGTGCCTTAAGCAAACCTGTATTGTTCAATAATTTATCTTCATCAATAAATTCTGCTACAATGTTCTTTTATATAAAAAGGGTGCGGTAATATCCATTACCGCACTGAGTGCTGTAATGAAGCTCTTAACGATACTAAAATTAATTTGGTTAATAGACGATAACAACACCGATGAAGATAATACACATTAACGATACAACTTTGATTAGGAGCATCTAAACGATACGAATTTGATTGCCAAAATGAGGCCGTGAGCCGAGTTTTGCGGTAATCAAACGAGTCTCGTTAAGTGCCATAAGCAAACGTGTATTGTTCAATATTTTATCTTCATCGATAAATTCTGATTTAATGTATTCTTTTATAGAAAAAGTGCGCTAATGAAGTTTTTAACGATACTAAAATTAATTTAGTTAATAGTTTATAACAACACCGATGAAGATAAAATGCTTAACGCACTGAGTATTGTATTAAATTTTTTGGTCGACATGTTTTTTTTAACATTTTCTGTAAATTGGCGACTTTGCTTTCGAATATCAAGCCATCAAGCAAGCTGCCTTCAGTAAATATAGTAAATATCAATTTTATTTACTGCTCCAAAACTGAACTGAACGAGAAATTGCGTAAATAGCGTTTCTGCAAATACCCTTTACTACTACAAAGCAACATTCCTCTCTAATGGTCTCTAAAAACTAAAAATTGTCCACTCATTTTACCGCACCAGAATGTGTAATAAATATTAACCATATAAATTTGATTATGAGCATCTTAACGAAACGAGTTTGATTGCCAAAACGAGGCGGTCAGCCGTGCGGCAATCAAAGCAGTCTCTTTAAGTGCCATAAGCAAACGTGTGCTGTTCAATATTTTATCTTGTGCGAGTGCGGTAATATCCAATTGGTGATTCATTGCGATAACAAAGATTCCTTGCAAAAATTTAAAACAATAACCGAAAAAGAATTGGGTGAGAAGTATGAAATCAAAATTGGTAGTTTTATAAAGCCACAGATAAAAATTATTAATTATTAAGAAGATCATGCAGACTCTCAGCATTTTATTTCCCAGTTAGCAAGTTAAAATTTTCCTGATAATATGGGAAACGAATGTATACACAGATATAGATCAAAACTAAATAAAACTAAATGGAATGTAGCAAATGTTCAGTGCACAGTATAGGTACCTAGGTCAAAATAAAGATAGAATATAGTATAGGGTGGTCCGGTTATAAATTCTTTAAATTTATTAGATATTTTAATTGTTGGAAATTTGGCCATCGTGCAGAAAAATGTCTTCTTTGCAGTGAAAATCACAAAAAAGAAGATTTTCATTCTGTCAAAAATAAATGTACTAACTGTAAGTATTCTGTGGATGTGTTAAAATTAAAAAATATTAACTATGAACACAACGTGTGTAACTTAAATTGTGCAAGTTACATAAAACAAATCCCAAAAAAACAAGGAAATAATCAGTTATCAATAGCAATCACCGACTGCTTCATGGTTTAGTGCTATACATTAATATACAGGGTTTAACAACACACTCAACGGTACAAAATAAAGTGTTAGTTCAAGAGATAAATTTTCTCTAGAATTTTAAGCTGAATTAAAAAATGTAATAATATACCGGTGTTCTATTTAAAATAGGAGTTTATAAAAAAATAGAAAAAAAAACAAAAGAAACCCATTTTATTCAACTGGAAAATCACCTATCTCAAATCAATACACATTAAAAAAAATTTAAATATGTAAAGTTAAAAAAAATCGTTAGATGCGTTTTTGAAAAAATCCTACTTCCGGTTATGCGATTTTCTTTAAAAGCTTGCTGTCGCATCTACATAGTACACAAAACTTATATATGAAGTTTCAACGCCATACCTCTTTCAGTTTTTGAGATATTCTGTTCACAGACAGACACATAGACAGACCAATGAAAAAAAATTTTTTTTTGTGATCAGGGTACTCTAAAACGTGAAGATCTGTTGAAAACTCAATTTCGAATTTTTGGGGTGAATCCAATACTTCCTTTATTGTAAAAGGAAGTAATGAACCGCTACGGCACTTTTTTTAACGCTTTTTTATCCATTCAGGATTTACGTATTTAATGAACAGAAATTTATTTTAAAAACCTGTTAGTTTTATAACAGACGTAGAAAAATATCATTAAAGGACCGGGTAAGGTTAACCGAAATAAAAAAAAACGCATAAAAACTCGCGATGTGGAAAAAAGTTGTTAAATGGAAGTGGACGGGACACCCGGCCAGACTAGAAAACTGATGGACTAAGAGAGTTACCAAATGGTATCCCACATTGGTGTAAAGAAGGAGAGGGCGTCCCAAGACGAGATGGACCGACGAGATAGAAGAGATGACTGGGAAAAACTGGATGGACAAGGCACAAGACAGGCGCTGGTGGCAGAAAAAGGGGGAGGCCTTTTTCCCGCTCCGGGATGCACCATATCAAAAATTATTTACCTTATCAAAAATTATGTTCAATAAACAATTTATCTATCTATCTATCTATAAAAATGGGTATTTAGATTTGGATTTGGGGTAGATTATATTATAAGTGAGAGAAATGCATCATTATTTGCGAGTAAGAATTTTGAATCGCGAGTGTCTCAGCACGAGCAATACAATTTCTCACGAGCTTATAGTGGCATTTCGCTCACGTGTGATATACGACGTTTTATCTTAAGTAGCAATTCTTGTGCCTAAATAGTTTGCGCAGTCAGAATATGTTGCGAAATAATAGTCATTTATTGTATAAGTGTTTTAGATGGCGTTTTATCCACGCAAGAATGTTTAAACGCGCGAACGCAGTTCGAGAGTTTAATTTTCGTAAGTGGATAAAACGCAACTAAACACAAAATCCAATACCTACAACGTTTTATCCAACAACTCAATAAATATCTAAAAAAACATACGTTTTGTATTGACAGCCATGAAAAGTCATAGTGACAATTTGGAAAGTACCGAAAGATCAAACGTTATAAGTTTGGCAGTACTGAGGTGTATTGTCAGTCTATGTCAAATTCGAGAGGTTAATAGGTTAAGTTCTGTTTATTATTTGACACAGATTGACGCAAATTTCGAATTTGGCATAGCTTGACAGTGCTACCAACAATGCAGTAGTGACATGGTTTTATTCCACTAGTGGAATAAAGTAATTTCATTATTCCACTAGTGGATAAAGTGGTACTTTAGACGGTTCATAAGTGTGAATAAAACTTCAATTATAAGGTGATTGTGGATAAATTTATAATTAGTCGCCTATGATTTGTGATATACGTTTGACAGTACTGAAGTGTATTGGCAGTACTGAAGTGTATGCCAGTCTATGTCAAATTCGAGGTTGGTAGGTTAGGTTTTGTTTGTTATTTGACACAGATGACGCAAAACTTAACCTGAAAATTACGAATTTGACATAGCTTGACAGTGCTACCAACAATGCAGTAGTATAAATAATGAAAACTCACTTGTGAATAAAACTTCATTTTAGTCACTGAAAACAGTTGTATAATGTATGGTAATAGGCGCCACTGTAAGATAAAAATTATTACCATCAAGCTTTTATCAAATGGGTGTGAGTAAAATGACGGGTTGCTGTAATTTTTGACGCATACATCGATGGGAACAAGGGTTCATATTGAAAAGTTTTCCAAAATATACCAAAACAAGATTGGTGTTGTTAAGGAACATAAATAGACCAAATTGGACACCTTTAACAGGATCCCGAGTTTGTGAATTCCATTTTGATGAAGGGAAATCTAAAAGACTTTTATTTGTTAAGCGAAGGCTAGTCATTGTTAGACGTTTTTGATGTATAGTGGTTGTTATTAGCAAGTTGCTAAATAAAGAATTACTTACTTACTTACTTTTGCAATAGGCAAATATTAGCGTAGATGGCAAAAGAAAATTAAAATGAAACGCCGTTCTAACTTTACTGTTGCGCAGTGGAAAGTATGGAGTACATCCTGCAAATGACGGGCTGTTGCATTTTTGGCTTCAACAGTAAATTCGAATGAGGTTTATGTCTATTGACACAAGATCCCAAAAACGAGAAGCAAAGAGCAGAATAGCTCAAAGATATAAGCAGAATAAACTGAACACCCACAAGTAGAACCAGAGTATGTGAAATCCACTTTGATGAGAATCGGTGGAAAAGTGGGAAAACAAAAACTAAAATCCAGTGCTGTACCTGCTTCGTTTACGTTGGCTCCACTCTTTATCAAAGATTACTTATATAGGATCCGTAGTAGATAGGCAGATACCTACCAGTTTTCATAAATGCATTAAATTTGCCATTTTTTGACATTGTCAAAGTGACAAGTAATTAAATTCATAAGTGACACATACTAAGAAAGACAAATTTGGCTTTGCATGTTATCAGTTTTTTTTTTCGGAACAAAAATGGCCGTTGACATTTGCGTTGTCTCAACTCTTATCTATATAGGAACTCTGGCTTTACCTAAATATGTGGTGGCTCAAGTGTTGTACAAATAAATACTCATAAACGACATCGTATTGTTTTATTCCTGGAGCGTGCTCTAATAGAAAGAAACCCTCCGTTACACGTTTAAGGCATCTTTAAAACATCAGACACAATACATAGTGGTAAACTAAATTGGCAGAAATATTTCGTCATATGTATAATTTTTTTTAAAACCATAATAATGCTGTCCTTTCAGGTTAACGATTAGTTTAGTTAGTTCTAATACATCTTAAGTCTATGTCTATGCTTAATTATAAATTGCCCCACTCATTGGTGCCCAATGATTTTACTCTTACTAGCTACTTCCCAATAACAATTAACTAGCTTGGTTTAACAATAACACTTAAACATAGCACTTGCACTTAGATTGAGGGGTATCATACGTTTTAGCCACTACACTATCTTTCTTTCATCTAGGAATTAGACGGCTTCTTTGCAATTTTTTTATTTCGTCTTCAACTGGCTCAACCTTGAGATCTAGGGGAATTGTGCACCTACACGGGTGTTGCAAGAATAGCAGTGTCATCAGCAAACTTAGCTATCATCGTATTTTTATTTCTGGTACGTCTAAGATCATTCTTGTGGCATCTTGTACCTACTTACAAATTCGACAAGCAACAACTAGGTGGTCTCACCGTGTGGATTTATACATAAAGAGCAACAATAAGCTGCATTTAATTACTCTTTTATAGTCACAAAATCAACACTAATTTCATTTTTATTCAGTATGAGTCTTCATATGGTCAACTACTGTATTTTTCTTGGTCTACTTTATACTAACAAATAGAAAACGCAATAGGTATTTCTCCTGCATGCTTCTTCATATGTCTGACTAATGTGTATTTCTCGGCTGCTTTATACTCACAAATAGAACAAGGATATGGTTTCTCGCCTGTATGAGTTTTCATATGTCTCACTAAATTTTGTCTCTCCGTTGTTTTATGCTCACAAATAGAACAAGCATACGGTTTTTCTTCTGTGTGCTTCTTCATATGTCTGACTAATATGTTTTTATCGGCTACTTTATACTTACAAATAGAACAAGAATACGGTTTTTCTTCTAGATGCTTCTTCGTATGTCTGACTAATGTGTATTTCTCGGCTGCTTTATACTCACAACTAGAACAAGCTACGGTTTTTCTTCTGTGTGCTTCTTCATATGTCTGACTAATATGTTTTTATCAGCTACTTTATACTCACAAATAGAACAAGAATACGGTTCTTCTCCTGTATGTGTTTTCATATTATGTGTCGCTAAGGAGTCTTTCCGTATTGCCTTAAATTCACAAACAGAACATGCATAAGGTTTTTCTCCTGTATGCTTCCTCATATGTCTAACTAATTTGTTTTTCTCAGCTGCTTTATAGTCACAAACTGAAGATGCATAACATTTTTCTCCTGTATGGTTCGTCATATGTACAGCTAGCACGTTCTTGTATTTTGTCCTATAGTCACAAACAGAACAAGAATAAGGCTTTTCTGCCATATGAGTCTTCATGTGACTAATTACATTACTTCTGACAGATGCTTTATACTCACAAATGAACAAGAATGTGGCTTTTCTCCTGTATGAGCTCTCATATGTCTAATTAAACTACCTCTCTCGGCTGCTTTATATTCACAAATAGAACAAGAATGCGGTTTTTCTCCAGTATGAGTTTTCACATGTCTAATTAAAGTACCTCTCTCGGTTGCTTTATATTCACAAATAGAACAAGAGTACGGTTTTTCTCCAGTGTGAGTTCTCATATGATTATTTAATTTACTTCTGTCAGATGCTTTATACTCACAAACAGAACATGCATAAGGTTTTTCTCCACTATGAGTTCTCATATGTGCCAACAGATTTCCCTTCTTTTGTGTTTGATATTTACAGATTTTGCAGCACAGAAATGGTTTCTCTACAAGACTTTTCTTTCCTGGACATATGCCATGCAATTCATCTTTTATATCAAGTTCCTCCTGTTTAATAGTCAGTACTTGATAAGTTGAGTTGTCGAAAGTCATTGCGATGATCTCTTGCTTTTCAGGTAAGTTTCCAACTGCTTCATTGACCTTATTAGTCCTTGGATTGCACCTATTATAATCAACTAAGTCATGCTTCGCGTCCATAGTTATAATAAATTCGAAGTGTTTCAACTTATCAAATACATGGGCTGTAAAAAATATAAAATTAGTTTAGGTTAGGTTATTTTTATTTAAAATTATACTACAAGTGTCCTATAACTCTATATATTTATTTTACTTACATGGAATAAAATTTTATAATATGCTGTTCATAGAAGATAGCTCCGAGTCTTCTTGTCTTTGGAGTAAACACAATGTACGAATTATTATTATTAGGTGACCCAAGGCAGGAAAACAGTAAACTTATTATAACTTAGGTTCTGCGCAACTCGCAACAACTGAACTAGCTAGCATTGGCGCGAAGTGGTCACCCTTGGTTACTTTCAATAATGATCGCGACGTGTGATGTGAAAACTGATTATTAACTAATATATTAAAAGAAATTATGAATTGTACACTTCCAAGGCCACTCACAACATTACATTACAAGGTTATTTTTTCTTTTTTTTTTTAATTTTCCTACCTACTACCGTTGCCCCCCGGAACCGCTTACGCATTACTTCAGGGGGCGCGGGCGTCACTTAAACCTAGCCTTAATTAATTGAAAATCTAGACCGCCCGCGCCGGGAGTTGAACTCTCAACGCTCCGGCTCGAGCGCTCCATGATTTTCAATGTGACCTCGGCTGCAACGGCAATCGCCGCTCGCCTACCGAGGTCCCACATTACAAGGTTCTAACTTGGGACAAAACGCACTTTTTCAACATTACAGTGACTATATAATCACAGTGTGGCCATACAATTGTTGACTGGTACTTTGTAATCCAATGTCAAAATAAGTTTTTGTGGGAGACCATGGTGATGTAATAAAAAAATAGATTTTTTTAACGGTGTAAGCGACATTTGGTAACAAAAAATGACTAAAGTCAAAATAAAATTTGACAATTCATTTGATGAAGTGAAAGAATTTGTTATTCAAAATGACTGATCTCTCAAATACAATAAAATACCACAAAGGGGTTTAAATGTTGAAGAAATATGAGTCATAAGGTGTTTTCATCAATTTATTACAATTACACCGATTTCAAAAAAGCTTTTGATAAATTAAATCACGAAATACTGTTGAATAAGTTGAACGGATTTAGGCTGTCTCATAACATGCTAAGATTCTTTGCGTCGTACTTAAGCTTCTGCAGATTTACAGTTAAATTCAATGGAAATACATCGGGAAAGTTTACAGCAAATTCTGGAGTCCCACAAGGTTCCAACTTAGGGCCTTTGTTATTTTTAATATTTATTTGTACGCAGATGACCAAAAAATGTTTCAAAAAATTAACTCACTTCAAGATTGTTTAAACTTACAAAAAGACATAAATAGCTTGTATGACTGGAGTGTCAAAAATAAACTCCCACTTATAAATGTCAAGTGTTGTCTTTTGCTCGCAATAAAACTCCAATATTATTCGATTATACAATTGCTGATAATGTATTACAGCGAACCAACTGTATTAAGGATCTTGGTGTAAGGTATGAAGATTCTTTTATTAAAGTTTCAAAAAACATGTACAATGCATCATTTCCGACTCATATCGAAATTTGGGATTTATATTAAGGCAATCACATGAATTTAGGAATATAAAAACTGTCAAAATACTATATTACACAACAGGAAGACCAAAACTGGAGTACGCATCAACCTTCTGGTATCCAAATAATATAGAAGAAATTAAACAAATTGAAAAAATACAAAATACATTCCTTAGATACCTTTATTACAAAAAATATCAAAGATATCCAGATTATCATTTTATTAGATCAACAAATCTGCGCTAAGAGTTTGAAATTCAGAGCCTCAGTATCCGTAGAAATATCTCGCTTTTACAGTTTAGTTTTAAAATTTGGAATAATTTACTTTGCGATAGTTATTTATTATCATTGTTTAAAATACGCCTACCACCAAAAAATACCAGAGCCATGGCCATGTTTCACGTTCCAACTGTTGAGTTCACATTTAGAATTCCAATTTTAGTGATGTTTCGACTTCTAAATGAAATATGCTTGTTAAACGACATTGACTTAACCATGAAATATAAAGATTTCTTAAAACTAGTCACAAACTATTACAGCTTCTAATTATGCTTATAATCAATAAAATGTTACTATTACTATGCCAAACCAATAATTGCACCAGAGTGCTCTACAAAATTCTACAATATTCTGTATGATCTGCATATTAAATAATGAATGCATGTTACTATCTAATAGTTAGTGTGCTCTAACTGCATTAATACATCAAATATATTTAAAATTAAGCTATTCATGTAAAAAGGTCTTCGACCTGTTTGAATCTTGGTTAATAAATAAATAAATAAATAAACCATATCCCAGAAAAACGAAGATCTAATAAACATAATGCATACTGTGACAAGAAACCCTAGATACCAAAAGCAGTATCGAAAAGATAATAAACTTTCGGATAACACCAAAAACGTTATATAAAAAAGATGAGTACTGAGATCAGAAGGTAAACCAAAAAATGCAGAGTACGTCGAACTAAACAAAGTAATAAAAGAGAAACTTACAAAAGATATAACAGCCAAAAACAGCAACATGAAAGTATTACGCTTACAACTAAACCAAGGAAATAAAATAATTACAAAACTTTGTAACAGAAATGGTCTGGATACAACAAAGAAAGAGGAGATGCTAAAAATAGCAAAGAACTTTTACGAAACTATTATGTTTACAACAAATAACGCAAATAATCAACAACCGTTAGAAAATACAAACGTAAATAAATCGAAGGAAAAAATCCTAAATGTAGGGTCGGAGGATATTCCAGACATCACGGTAGATGAATTAAATTTCGCTCTGGAAGGAATGAAAAATTACAAAGCACCTGGGGAGAACGGCATATTAACAGAAATGATCAAACACGGTGGAACTGATCTTTAAAAAAAAATAGCTCTCCTAAATCTATACATCGAAAAAGGAGAGATACCAGACGGTTGGAAAAATGCCATAATAATACTACTGTTCAAAAAAGGTGATCCCAGGCGACTGGAAAACTATCGACATATTAGTCTCCTGTCAAATTTATACAAATTACTGACGAAGATCACAACTAACCGTTTAACACTAAAATTAGATGAATATCAGTCAATTGAGCAGGCAGGTTTTCGTAAAGGAATTCCACATGTGATCATTTGCAAACACTCAAAACTTTAATCGAGAAATACAATGAATATAATATACCCCTGACTCTCGCCTACGCAGATACTAGGGATGTTCCGAATATACAAAAATTCGTATTCGCGAATACGAATAGCGAATACAAATACTCTTATGAATATTCGCGAATACGAATACGAATACGAATACATGACCTTGAGTGAATAATATCAACATCAACATCGTTTTTGTATGCGCTGCAAATTTTAGAAATAGTATGGAAAGTAGTTTTGTTTTTTATTTAATGTTATAGAATGGTTAATATTTAAAAAAAATGTTTTATTTAATGTATGAATACCTGTTTTATATTTTTATTAAAATTCTTATCTATATTTCTATAATTTTAATGTCAAATACTCGTATAATATTCGTGTTAATTTTGGCGAATACGATTACGAATACAAATATTTAAAATATAGCGAATACTCGCGAATACGAATACGAATACGAGTATTCGGAACATCCCTAGTAGATACAGTGGAATTATCCGTCATAATTAAAGCTATGAATCATTGCCGCGTGGATTCCAGGTATACGAAACTTATAACTCATATATAGGTATAATAGAGCTACAACATTCCAAACCAATCGAGGTGTTAGATTCTATCTCCCCGAAGCTATTCAAAACAGTACTGGAAGATGTATTTAAAAAACTGCAATGGCCAGACATGGGCATCAACATAGACGGAAAACAGTTAACACATCTGAAGCAGTGTTGAATTTAGACTCGGGGGGAGGGGGAAGATGAAACGTCTGAGGGGGTATTTTTAACTATTCCCACGCAATCCACTCATTCTTTTATAGATAGAAAAAAACGTGAATATGGAGTTGGAATGTTTCCGGGGGTGAATTTTGTACTGCCTGGAGGGGAATTTCCCCCCTGGATTCAACACTGATCTGAGGTATGCAGATGACGTAGTTCTAATTGGACAAAATGAAAAAGAAATAAGGACAATGCTATCTCAATTAAATGAGCGATCAAAACAAGTAGGCCATAACATAATGCTACAAATAGTTATTTTCATAACAAACGTCGAAAGTACCGTAGAAGCATACAACGTGGGACAGTTTTTACATATTTTTAATGAGAGAAATTCCTCTAGACGAGACAGAGCCAAATAAAAAATACTGTATGGATGACAATTTGCCCCCTGTCATTTAATTCAAATTTCAGAATCGGCCGAGTTTTAGGAACAAAAAAAAAATTTGACTGTCCCAAGTTACCTACTTAGGTTTGCAACTTAAGACACTTGTGATTTAATGGTATTTTAAGTACAACACACATTTTGGCACACATGAAATCATAGCATGTAACTTGGTACACCAGAAAATAATTATTTAATTAAAAAAAATTAGGTCGATTTGTATGTACTATGATAGGCAAAGACCAATAAAATTTTCTTTTATGTAAATTATTTAATATATTACATTACATATGTAAATAACGCATGGATACAAAATGCATGTTTTGAATACAATAAAAGAAATACAAAGCATCAACATTGTTAAAAAGTTACATCTTCAGAAAACTTATGTTTGCCCCTGACAATTTCAGGAAACTCTAATATAGTACAGAGATGATCCTTGGTAATCGTCACTTCGTTACATCTTCATTACATCTGGGTATACATATGCCTTTAGAGCTCTGTTGTAGCGCAGGTAACCAGGTACTTATCACCCTCTACTATGTTTAATATTTTACCAACATATTTTTTTATAGTTTCTTTTTTTGTAGCTTTGTTATAGATAAATTTGCATATAACAAAACTATTGATTGATGGATTAAGATTGTTGTTATTAAGGGTTTTTTCGATTTCATGACTAGCTTCAGCTTCATTTTCTACAACTTCTTGAATTTCACTTTCAGTGGTTTCAGATATTTCTTGTGGATCTTCAATTATTTCTTCCGCTGCATTTTGAAAATCATTTGCACACACGCTCTTCCCAGGTGCTGTTGTAATTTTCTTTTTTCTTTGCTTTCTAGTATTTTCAGGATGTCTGTAGCCTTCTAAAACAGTTTTTAGGGATTCAGTCCAATGATTGTTAGCATCTTCATTTTCCGAAGTACCAGGCACTCGTTTCAACACTTGATTAGGGTCATATGGAAACAGATCACACGCACGAAATCCAGACAGAATGTTTTGAACACTAGTAGGTTTAAGTTCATCCAGACATACTTTTAATAATTTCGGAAATTGGTCCTTAGGAATTGTACCACGATTGTTTTTTTTCAATTTAAAACTGCATTCCTCCACTTTAATTTTAAGGGTCGAAAGTAAGACACGTCTAAGGGTTGACATAAATGTGTCGCATTGGGTGGCAAAAGAACAAAGGAAATATCTAATTTCTGGCATTCATCAATAACACCAAGTGACAGGTGGCTTGCCAAGTTATTGCCTATAATAACTTTCTTGCCAGTTCGACGTTTCATGTATGGTAAAACGATCTTGCGAAACCAATCTTCAAACATAAAAGTGTCGAACTCGAACCACCCGCTTTTAGTTCTATTGTAATGTGCACCATCTGGACCATTCACACACCAAATATCATATAAATGTTGAGCCTTATATACAATTTAAGGCGGTAGCAATAAGCCTACAGCGGAAACCGTAAACATTACTGAGGTGGAGCTTTTAGCATGTTTTATGCCTCCTCTGACAACAACCTTTAATTGGCCAGGGGCATCAGACATATTTGTCTAATCGTAATTCAGTATGTTCTTTGGTACCACATCTTTTAATACAGCTTTTAAATTGTTAAAATAACTAATAAGGATTTCTTTAGAAACTTGAGCACGGCTGCGCTTAATGTTTCACACATTCTGGCAGAAAGCAGGTGCTTGTGGCGACTTAAAAAACCTCTACACCATATTCTTCCCGGTAAATTTTCCTTGAAGCTCTTCTCCACTCTACCTTTTCTGTCCAAATATCCCTTGACAGCAGTTTTTATATCAACAGTTGTTAATGGGAAACCCCATTCAGATGCAACTAAAATACCATTAACTAATTTTTCTTCTTCAAGTTTTGATAAAACAGTTGGCCTGCCATGTTTCAGATTATTACGTCCATGAAATTTGAGATGAATAGTTGACTTTGATACTCCATATATGCTTCAGCAGCTTCACGAATGGATTTTCTATTGTTTACAACATCTTTCAACGCGGCTTCAAAATTATCTTCTGTAAAATCTCGATATTTACAGGAACCCACACGTCTTCTAGTTTTAGGCATTTTAGTTGTCCCAAGTTATCTTCCAAATTGAGTTTTTGTACTAAAAAAATTCCTAACCTTTAGCAATAAATTTTAGGTTAAGTTTGGTTAATTAGTCATTTAGAACGAAAATGCGTTCACACTTAACCTGTTAACGTAAATTAATTATATCTGTTCGTACAAAAGATGCAGTAAGTACTATTTCGCTAATAAATTTATCATAAAAAGAACCACAGTATTTAATTTTTTTTAAATCAAAATACGCAGCTGTTAAGTTTTGGTTGGCAATTATAATTGACCTTGCACTCTGCAGTGTTGCCAACTCGTCGCAAGTTGTATTCGCTAAATTGGTACTAAGTCTCCATTTTCAGACTAAAAGCCGCCAAATATGAAATACGAACATTAGAAAATCAAACATTTATTTTTTTTTACAAAGAATAAAGAAATACGTGAACTACTTATAATAAAAACAAAAACGTACCTATATATTTACGGGAAAAACAATACTTGGCATCCGAATCCCTCGTCATCTTCTTCCATAGGAGTACATTGAGTAGATGATGTTCCACCTTCTTCCATAGGAGTACATAGAGTAGATAATGTTCCAGAGTCATATGCAGCTGTTGTTCTAATTTGTGTTGTTACTTTTGCAGGTAATTCGTACGTGTGACACGATTCCCCCATAATCTTTAATCCATTGCGAATGTGTAAAATTGATACCAATGTTTCTGTACTGAGGCGATTTCGTAGATTAGATTTTATTATATTAAGTTGGCTGAATAGACCTTCTACCTCAGCATTTGAATGTGGTAGCGAAAGAACAGTCATAGCAAAATCTGCTAATTCTCTAAATGGGTTCGATTCCGCCGCATCTCTATATTTCGATACCTCTACCCAAAATTCAAAAGTAGACTGCAGATTTTGCCACTTTACTATAGTCAAGTTCCGCCACTGATTTTCAATTTTTGTTATTTGTGACAGCGTACGCCCTAGATGTTCCGCTAGTTCTGTTATTGTGGTTTAACTGCGTTCAGGCAATTAGATATTGATAATAACGACATTTGCCTTAAAGTTTTGAAGTTATTAGGTAGTCCTTTTAAAAGTTGCATACTAAAGGTAATACAACGTTTTCTTATATTTTGGATATTTTCTTGATCAGGTATCGTACTTGCCATTTTTTCAAATTCGTATCCAAGATAGGGCGAGGGATCAACATAGCTATCTAATACATCACAACAAAGTATATCAACTCGAGCCGTAGGATTTAAGATTTTTCTTCCAATAGAGATTATCAAATTTATTAATCCTTCAAGTAAACGTGTGGGGTCCTTATTTTCAGATTCAAAAGTTTTAATAATTTGCTGAACTTCATTTAATATTGAATTTAAATACAGCATATATAATTTATTGGTATCGTCTGAAAACATCTGATATAGCATTTCTGCCGTAAAACACTTTTCGCTATCTTTGACAATTTGAAAATGCAATTTAAATTCCTCCCATTGTTCAAGAACTCGTCGAACCGTAGGTTCGAGTGATAACCATCTTGTATCGCATACTTTTAATATTTTGGTTGATCGTTGTTTATTGTTTTATACAAATCTTTGTAAAAATTTTGTCGCTTGCTTGAGTGCGAAAACCAACCATAGGTTTCGCGAACCATGAAATCGATGTTTCTTGGGATTGTAGCTTCACTAGCGTGTGATACTGCTAGCTGGATAGAATGACAAACACAGCGTACCATTACAAGATGAGGAAGTTTTAAATCTTTTTTTAGAATTTCACAAACACCATGATTATGTCCCGTATTTACAGTCGCATTATCGACACCAACACCTAGTAACTTTGATGTATCCATTTTCATATTTTTAAACAAAATTTTGAGTTGTTCTGCAATAGCAGGCGCTGTGCTACTTTCAAGTTCAACCAAGCTTAAGAGTCGTGATACAATCCTCTTTAATTTAATACTAAAGTAGCGTATAATAATGCCCAAAAATTTTGTTATGGAAATGTCGGTTGATTCATCAATTATGATACTGTAACCTTGATTCCCAATATCTGAAATAAATTCTTCAATAAAATGCGGAGCAAGTACATTTCGTATAATTGCGGTGCATTTAGTTCTGTGGAGACGTAAATGAGTGGCTGCGTTGGTAATATTAGTACCACTATCATTGGAAAATGTTTTTTACACAATTCTGATAGATGGTCTATTGTGTAAATGGAGCAATGTTCTGCAATAAATAAAGCGAGTCTACCTTCAGCAATAGATGTACTGGCATCTTCTTTTTTAAACGGTAATTTAGGTTGTTTGTTATCACAGAATGGGTCTGATTTTGTTTTGTGCTTTGGTTTCACTATGTTTTTTTAAATCACTTAATTTGGAGGAAAGTTCTGCTTTACAGTAAACACAGAAAGCTTTAGTTGGATCGGATTCCACCGGCTTCAACCATTTATAAACTCGCTCCCATTCCTTCCTATACTGCTGAGTATATTTTGGTTTCCCCATTTTAAAACCATACACTAATCTGTAACAACACAATACATACAGCGCCGAATAATAATGTCAATTGCAGTTTTTAAACGCACGAACCCACGCACTCCTTGTTAAGTAATGCTGACCGAACTTTCATGGTTCTAGATTTGACGTAGGAAAAGATACGTGTAAGTTACCGAATTTAACGTTCTAATACTTCGTACCAAGTGGGTTACAATTGACAATGACAAATTGTGCAATATGCAAACGTTGCAAACTGTCAAAGTAAAGATAAAGCTCCTTCAATTTTCAATTTCAAATCTCCGGTGTCATGGGCGCAATTATGACCGTCTGGTCACGTACGAAATACAAATAAATGTCAAGTAAACATAATATAATTTTAGGCGCTAATCATACCAGTATAACCTCACGTATTTGCAGATAATATTTTGAAATTTTTTTGTATATGAAAATGGTTGAGGATTAATGTATATGTAGCTCTAGAAATATTGAAATTAATAGATTTTTACATATTTTTTTAAATTACGAATAATACCCTAGAACAGGGCTGTCCAACATGTGGCCCGCGAGCCGCATTCGGCCCGCCAGGAAATTTTTGCGGCCCCCGGATCGAATTCCCCCTTGAGTCCACCAATCCTGATCCTGTCCTCTCCGAGGGGGCCTGGACACAACGCCCACTGGTCACAAACCCCAACTCAGAATTTGGTCATAACGCCCAACTTCGATTCTGGTCACAACGCCCAACTTGGTCACAACGCCCAATTTTGATTTTGGTCACAACGCCCAACTTGGTCATAACGCCCAAAATCGATATTGGTCACAACGCCCAACTTGGTCACAACGCCCACCGACGCCTGTTATAGGAGAGAGCTATCGACGCCACTTATACCACCGTTTTGGTCATAACGCCCAACTTTGATTTTGGTCACAACGCCCAACTTGGTCACAACGCCCAATTTCGATTTTGGTCACAACGCCCAATTTGGTCACAACGCCCAATTTCGATTTTGGTCACAACGCCCAACTTGGTCACAACGCCCAATTTCGATTTTGGTCACAACGCCCAACTTGGTCACAACGCCCAATTTCGATTTTGGTCACAACGCCCAACTTGGTCACAACGCCCAATTTCGATTTTGGTCACAACGCCCAACTTGGTCACAACGCCCAACTTTGATTCTGGTCACAACGCCCACTTTGGATTCTGGTCACAACGCCCACTTTTGATTCTGGTCACAACGCCCAACTTGGTCATAACGCCCAAGTTTGATTTTGGTCACAACGCCCAACTTTGATTTTGGACATATCGCCCAGGCGGCACAGAAAGTAAAATGAATAATAATAAATTAAACTTTTAAGGTGAGGTAATAGGTAGGAACATTTTTCAAGTTCCCGTAAGTAGTATTAATATTATTTATTTTTCATCATAATTGAGTGGCGTAATGCGTTGTCCAAAAAGTTTCTAAATTCGGATTATAACATATAAAGTTGTATTTTTTATATGGAACTCATAGTTAGCTGTGGCATTATGAGACATATGTCGTATGGGATCGATTTATTAATTTTCACTACTTTATAGCAACAATTCACAATTTTTAATATTTCGTCGTTTTCTAGTTGAAAACTTGTGCCATTTAGAATATACGTGATTAAACAAAGTTTTTGCGTTGTTACAATACCACCGTTTGATTGACAGAATTAATCACGTTTGATTGTTGCTTATAATATTATAGTGTTCTTCATATATCCATTTATCAGAACATTTTATTGTCCATTAAAACCTCTGCAGTTTCTCAAATTAAAAATGCATTTGCAAAAATGTAAATATTCTACTTCTATACGAAGGAGGTTCGAAAATATGAAAATGATTGAAGAAAAAAGTACTCTTATTTTTCAAAATACACAAAAATGTTAATTGGAAGTATTTGTTATAACATATCTATTAACAGTTATTTAACAAACAAGTATGTTAATGAGAACGATTAATAATCGAGACATTTTAATGCGCGAGCGCTAGCGAGCGAGTTAATTGTAGATATTATTAATCGCCGATTAACATACGAGTTAGTTACAATATTTTTCCGTTGATCGTACATTATTAATTTGAAGAGAATCTAATTTTATTACATGAAAAGAATTTGACACTTAAAGTTTTGACATTAATGGTACCGGGTGACCATAAATGGTTGTGATTTTTTTCTTAGGTTGGCACTGTTTATGTTGGTGACATTGTAAGTCTATGTTAAATATGAGGTTAGCAGGTTAGGTTTTGAGTCAGTTTGTGTCAAAACTGACGCAAAACCTATCCTGTTAACCTCGAATTTGACATACACTTACAGTTCCACCAACATAAACAAATTTTTAAAATCGTTTATTAATAAAAAATCATTCATTAATAAGGGTCATTAATATACGATTCTCTATAGCTCGTTTCACTCTGACTATGCAGTACAGAGAACATACGACAATGTTATTTAAAGGCAAACTTCGCTTGCTGCTTTACCGCTTGTAGACCGCACTCAGGTATACTGTATGCTGCTCTTTTCAAATTGACGCAGAAGCGACAAAAAGGGTTTACTTCAACAAGGTATTAACAAATAAGCCGATTGCAATACAAAAGGCGGATTTATTATGATTGACGTCTTCGTGTTCAGTTTTAAGCAACTTGCTATCCCTGTACACTGCGTAGTCAGATTGAAACGAATTATTTAAAAATTTGACACAAAAATGAAATTTGTTTGCACTGATTTCGAATCACGTAATATCCTGGTTGCTAAGTGAGGGAAAACTCAGATTTGACAATACTCGTTTATCGTATCCCTTGATAAGTTAACTTTGAAGTATTTCATTTGGTAATACACAGCGTGGTAAGAAAAAAATAGGAGAAACCAGAAAAAAAAATGTTTTCGGGGCAAGTAACTGTGACTTTATGTTTGACACTTTCTTTTAACCTCTTTAAATAACATTTTTGTCTATTTTGAAAAATAACGGTACTTTATTCTTGAACCATTTTCATATTTTTGAAACTCCCCTGTAAACGAATATATTTACATTTTGGCAAGTGCATTTTTAGTTTGAGAAGATGTAGAAACTTGTATCAGGAATAAAACACTGATAAATGGATGATAAAAAAATCCATGTGTTACAAATTTATGAGGGACAGTATATGTTATATTATACAGATTGGTGGTGGATAGTGTGAACATAGGCAGTCCATTGAGCTAGAATACAGTTTATGGGCTTTGTATGCGTTAGACAGAAGTAGACATATATGATTTAAAATCTAGTATCCTAGAATTCACTGTTTTCTAAAAACAAAACTTTTTGATTCTGCGAATACTAGATGTTAATCGCATATAGGTCTGTTTATGCCTAACGCATACCAAGTCCGTAAACTGTATTCACACACATTTGATTACTTATGTTCACATTTTCCGCCACCAAAAAAAATCCTCTTACTCATGATACCACCTACAACTATGAATTTCATCTACTGACTACCCACTGCATTCGTATCGAAAAGGTGCCAGAAGAACGTCAAATTACTTTTATCTATTTTTTTCATTGACCGCTTGTTAATTTCAATTTTAATTAATTATTTTTCCTAAAAAAGGATGGATTAATAGGCGTCATTAATACACTGTTTTTGATTAATACACTCTTTTGCATTAATTAACTGTTTTTTAAAAAAGGATGGATTAATAGATCTATTAATACACTGTTTTTGATTAATACACTCTTTTTCATTAATTAACTGTTTTTGTGATTTTGGCGTTTTGATGATATTTTGCATGGAGGTTAGTTGTATTAATCAAATTTTTCGCCACAAAAAAAGATGTTGCGGTCAACGAAAAAATTTTGTAATCAACTCGTTTGTTAATGGGCGATTAATAATCTCAACTGTTAAAGACACTCACTCGCTATCGCTCGTTCGTGCTTTAAACAGTTTCGATTATTAATCGCCTTCATTAACACACTTGTTGGTTAAATAACTATTATAAATAAGTGAGATATTGTCAAAAAACAAAAATAGACAAAAATATTATTTAAAGAGGTTAAAAGTAGGTGTCAAACATAAAGTCACAGTTACTTGCTCCGAAAACATTTTTTTCTGGTTTCTCCAATTTTTTTTCTTACCACGCTGTGTATTACCAAATGAAATACTTCAAAGTTAACTTATCAACGGATACGATAAACGAGTATTGTCAAACCCGAGTTTTCCCTCACTTAGCAACCAGGATATTCCGTGATTCGAAATCAGTGCAAACAAATTTCATTTTTGTGTTAAATTTTTAAATAATTTATTAACAAACGGACCAAATAACAATTAGGTAAAAATCAATTATAATTTTTTCCGTTGATCGTCTATTTATGGGTTTCATTAATGTATAGAGAATCGTCTATTAATGACACTTATTAATGAATGATTTTTTATTAATAAACGATTTTAAAAATCTGTTTATGTTGGTGACACTGTAAGTCTATGTCAAATTCGAGGTTAGCAGGTTAGATTTTGCGTCAGTTTTGACACAAACTGACTCAAAACCTAACCTGCTAACCTCATATTTGACATAGACTTACAATGTCACCAACATAAACAGTGCCAACAATAAAATTAGATTCTCTTCAAATTAATAATGTACGATCAACGGAAAAATATTGTAACTAACTCGTATGTTAATCGGCGATTAATAATATCTACAATTAACTCGCTCGCTAGCGCTCGCGCATTAAAATGTCTCGATTATTAATCGTTCTCATTAACATACTTGTTTGTTAAATAACTATTAATAGATATGTTATAACAAATACTTCCAATTAACATTTTTGTGTATTTTGAAAAATAAGAGTACTTTTTTCTTCAATCATTTTCATATTTTCGAACCTCCTTTGTATAGAAGTAGGATATTTACATTTTTGCAAATGCATTTTTAATTTGGGAAACTGCAGAGGTTTTAATGGACAATAAAATGTTCTGATGAATGGATATATGAAGGACACTATAATATTATAAGCAACAATCATACGTGATTAATTCTGTCAATCAAACGTTGTTCTTAAAACAACGCAAAAACTTTGTTTAATCACGTATATTCTAAATGGCACAAGTTTTCAACTAGAAAACTACCAAATATTAAAAATTGTGAATTGTTGCTATAAAGTAGTAAAAATTAATAATTCGATCCCATACGTCACTGAAATGGGAGAAAATCCGTTTTCTCATAATGCCACAGCTAACTATGAGTTCTATATAAAAAATAGAACTTTATATATGTTATAATCCGAATTTAGAAACTTTTTGGACAACGCATTACGCCACTGAATTATGAAAAATAAATAATATTAATACTACTTACGGGAACTTGAAAATGTTCCTACCTATTACCTCATCTTAAAAGTTTAATTTATTATTATTCATTATAGATACACATTTTTCTTACTTTCTGTGCCGCCTGGCCGATATGACCAAAATCAAACTTGGACGTTATGACCAAGTTGGGCGTTGTGACCAGAATCAAAAGTGGGCGTTGTGACCAGAATCAAAGTTGGGCGTTGTGACCAAGTTGGGCGTTGTGACCAAAATCGAAATTGGGCGTTGTGACCAAATTGGGCGTTGTGACCAAGTTGGGCGTTGTGACCAAAATCGAAATTGGGCGTTGTGACCAAGTTGGGCGTTGTGACCAAAATCTAAATTGGGCTTTGTGACCAAGTTGGGCGTTGTGACCAAAATCGAAATTGGGCGTTGTGACCAAGTTGGGCGTTGTGACCAAAATCGAAGTTGGGCGTTATGACCAAAACGGTGCTTTAAGTGGCGTCGATAGCTCTCTCCTATAACAGGCGTCGGTGGGCGTTGTGACCAAGTTGGGCGTTGTGACCAATATCGCTTTTGGGCGTTATGACCAAGTTGGGCGTTGTGACCAAAATCAAAATTGGGCGTTGTGACCAAGTTGGGCGTTGTGACCAGAATCGAAGTTGGGCGTTATGACCAAATTCTGAGTTGGGGTTTGTGACCAGTGGGCGTTGTGTCATAGCCCCCTATGAACTTCAATCTAGCCCGAAATTTCTATGAAAATATGCTTCAAAAAAAGTTGGACGTTATGACCAAGTTGGGCATTGTGGCCAGAATCAAAAGTGGGAGTTGAGACCAAGTTGGGCGTTGTGACCAAAATCGAAATTGGTCGTTGTGACCAAAATCGAAAGTGGGCGTTGTGACCAAGTTGGGCGTTCTGACCAAAATCGAAATTGGGCGTTGTGACCAAGTTGGGCGTTCTGACCAAAATCGAAGTTGGGCGTTGTGACCAAGTTGGGCGTTATGACTAAAATCGAAGTTGGGCGTTATGACCAAAACGGTGGTTTAAGTGGCGTCGATAGCTCTCTCCTACAACAGGCGTCGGTGGGCGTTGTGACCAAGTTGGGCGTTGTGACCAATATCGTTTTTGGGCGTTATGACCAAGTTGGGCGTTGTGACCAAAATCAAAATTGGGCGTTGTGACCAAGTTGGGCGTTGTCACCAAGTTGGGCGATGTGACCAGAATCGAAGTTGGGCGTTATGACCAAATTCTGAGTTGGGGTTTGTGACCAGTGGGCGTTGTGTCATAGCCCCCTTCCGGTTATGCAATTTTTTTTAAAAGCTTGCTGTCGCATCTACGTAGTACGTAAAACTTATATATGAAGTTTCAAAGCCATACCTCTTTTAGTTTTTGAGAAATTCTGTTCACAGACAGACACACAGACAGACCAATGAAAAAAATAAGTTTTTTGGGTTCAGGGGACACTAATACGTGAAGATCTGTTGAAAACTCAATTTCGAATTTTTTGGGTGAATCCAATACTTCCTTTATTGTAAAAGGAAGTAAAAAGGGGAAAAACATTAGTACAGTTGAACGAGCTTGTCAAGTACCGCAAAGCATGGAAGAAATGGATTAAAAACTAAGGGAAGACTAAATATCCGACGCCCATAAAGGATTTACAAGAAGAGGAAGAAGAACAAGAACTTTTGGCTAAAGTTAAAAAAAATAGGTGCTTTCTGGCATTGAGATTGTTCTAAACTAAACTGAACTAACACATGCTAAAAACAGCTCATTAAAATAATACTTAATTTTTGAAAAGCGCTGTTTGGACTTTGACAACTTCGAAAAACTCCATTTTATAAATAAGTGAAAATCACTCGGTATATAGGATAGGGGCTAAATATGTTTTTAGACAAGCACAAATTATTATTGCAACAAATTTTTTTGAAACACGAAAAAAAAATTGTTTCCCACATGGTGACGACTTTTTGACATATAAGACCCCCATGTTAATTACGAGGCATTCAAATATTGGCTACTTTATTGATTTTTCACAAAATTCCATTGTGGTTTTTTTTAAGAACAGTGCATAGTGACGATTTACGTAATTTTAGATATGTTTTGCCCTTAACTTAAAATTAATAGGTATTATTAGATATGTTGGTAAAATTAGTAGATATTATTAAATATGTTGAGAAGATTTTAAAACTTGAAGTAAAAACATAAAAGCAACCTGAACAATTTATTGTCAAACGTTGACAGTAATTTTATGAAATACGTATTTTGACCCGTTTTGTATCTAAAGGTTTCTTGAATGTAAAAATGACTTCATTGTTACGTGATTGAGCAAATGTCTTTTATTTTTGTATCTGATCTACAAATTCTTATTTCAATCAACCGTTTTCAACTAGGTTTATCAGTCAACAGTCCCCCAATCAACACCAAATTGATATTTGGTTTTAAAATTTCAAAAATTACCTAACACATTTGTTATAGCTATTTGAATTACTATGGTAAAAATACACCATCGTTACCGAGAACAGTAATCAATTGTAATTATGCATGGGACGAAATGACATTTTAGTCCAGAGTTACACATATGAAATTTTTACATTTTATTATGAGGCTATTTCTTGTATTCAGCTGTATTCGAAATATTTAAATATGAAAAGCAGGACGCTAGTTGATTTATTAATAATCACAGTCTCTAATCGCAACGGGAGTCAATATTCCCTCCCGCTGCTATTGGAACAATCGACATCCTGATACGCTCGAGCCATCAGATCGTAGACACGTTTTCAGCGCATCCCTCCTCCTGATCCTCGACGATACCCAACGAGCCGATAGCAGCGTATAAAACGAAATTGATTCCGCGGACTCGAGGAGATTATTCCGACGGAGCGAACCACCGCTTCTCCAGGCCGATTCCGCGGCTTCAGCTGAAGAAGGCTTCGTGCCTGCCTCAGCTGGGCCACCCGACATATACCAGTTCGCGAATTAATCTGAGATTATTCCCAGAACCCAGGTCGAGCCTTAAGCCGATTTTCGCTGCGTCCGCCGAGGGAGGCCCCGCTTCTCGCGAACCAGAAAACATTCCAGTAAGATACCAGTAATTTACAAGAACTTGCTAGAAAATTAAAATCCTGTTCTCTGAACGACCTCCCCGACCCCATTTACTCATTTCATAATTGGTTGAAATTAAAGTTTACCTAGAATTCGGGGTTCGTTAATATAGCTAGCTCACCTGCACGAAGCCGTACACCTTGGTGATTTCAAACAACGTGAGCCTGAGATCGGCCGCGCTACGTTGAAATTATCTAAGGTTCTGCAACTGATTCGTTAGAATAACGTACGCCTGAGATCGGGGTACGCGATTCGAAATAATCCGAGGTAAAAACAATTCCATCTAAAACGTGTAAAAGTCCTGCAGGGTTTCTCATTAATAGCTAACACACCTTCGCGAAATGATAGCACTTGGTAATTTCGAACTAATGTACTCCTGAGATCGGGCTGCGCTATATTGGAAATTAGCTAAAGTTCTAGATCTGATTCGTGCGAATCGTGTAGGCCTAAGATCGGGCTGCGCGATTTGAAGTAAAATAACCCAACTTGGAGCAGTTCTATGTTTCGTAACTTTTCTAGTTTAATAGGAGAAAATCACACCTACCTGAGATCGGGTAGCGTGATCTTTCCATCCCCGAAACTTCATTAATTTTATTATTTACAAGCAAAGCCGACTGAAGGTCGTATTGAATGATTGTAACTCATTCGATGTCCCAGAACTTATTAGTCGCCAGCGAAAATTTTGAAGTGGTGTCCGGACCTCGGCGCCGTAGCAAAATTTACTACTTCACAGTCAATTCCCCCAGGTCATAATTCACCCCCTACCCTTCAAGCCCCGTAGTTATTTCACCTCGGCACGCGTACGAGCTAACTGTTATCAAAACAGATAGCCTTCTTCCCCTATGGTTATCACTAAATAATCTGCTGCACGTGGGCAAATAAGGGTAAGGACATACAGGTGGTATTCGGAAACTAAGGGCTTTTATTAAACAAAATCCGAGATAACCTAGTACTTTCATTAATTTGAGGAACTGACATTCGTTTGTGTTCACAGCACCTGCCAACCACCAGCTGTTGCCAAACGGTTGAGAACTACGACCGCTCTGCCAGTTGGGTGGCCTAACAGTATCAAGAATGCAATTAAAGTTTATTTTGTATTTACAATTGAGAATGATTTATATGTTGATTATTTTTACAAGTAATATTTTATTTTCTATTGTTGTGCTACATAAAGGGCTGTCTAAAATCAAAGTCATTAATTGAATATGAATTACGATGTGAGTTAAAATGATATAAAAGGCATTTGAGCATTCTACAGTTGTTTAAAATAATTCTAATACTATTACAAGCATATGGTACGTGTGACGACTATTATTTCTATAAAAGTAATATGAAAGTAGGTAGATTTCAAATAAGATAATATTGTAGATAGCAGGAATAATGGTATCGTAGAATATTATTTTTTTTAAACAGATTACATAATAACAAATTTATGAAGAACAAGATGTAATTATCTTTGGTGTGAATAAAAAATAGAAATTTAAACCCTATTACTTAAAATAATTTGGAAAAAGTAAAGGGGATACAAACAAATTTACGAGGTGTTAATTAATACAAGAAATATATTGGTGAAATGCAGATGAAGTTATAATTATTATTGGAAGGTGAATGAATTAGATACAAGCAAGTAAAAGTAATTAGAATAGAAGTGGATTTGAATAGAGTTATTTATTACGTTATTACAAGTGATAAGAAGTGACCATTATAAACAGTTATGCATTAAGAACTACAATAGTAAAATACAAATGGACGTGAGTGGCTGCTGCGAGGGATTGCAGAGGTGTTTTAAGTTGTGAAGAAATCTGTTGGTTACTGTCGACAGATACAACTAAAGTGGACCTATAAAGGAGGAACATAATCGAGGATTGGATAGGATACCAAACTTACCGTGAACCAGTTGGAGTAGAAGGATCGTCAGGAATAGCGGACTTGCCGTTACCAGTAGGAGCAGATACGACATCTGGAAGGTGACAGGAGTTTTGCTGAGGAGAAGCGATACCGTTGGTATTAGCAGTAGGATCCTGACAGTGGAAGCATGGTGGTGTTTCGTTTTTGAAGGAACATTGGGTGGCAAAAGTAGAAGTTTATTCAGGGTCGGGGTTAATAGTATCAAATTGAAGCTATATAAAGAAAAGACAATTATAAAGAGTGAAATTAGTATAATCAATTACTTACATTAAGGTATTGAGTCAGGCACACATGAATAGAAATAATATTTGTCATTTTAATTGAGAATATTACTTAAACGTTTTGACGTTGTAACACCAAAATTATTTATTTCATATGCCACGGCAGCTACCTTTGCGGAGGCAGGTAGTGGGTTGAATAAAAGTCAGGTTGAGGGATAATTCAAATTTAATATGGTTGTTGTTAGTATTTAACAGACATGGTTTTTAATATTGCGATCGACGTTAAAAGTGAAGGTTACAACTTATCTTTTCCTTAGTTGAATTGCTCTAACACTGCGAGTCCAATCTTCATGATCAGCTGTTATGTAGGTGCCTCAGAACATGCAGCTCTTGGCTTCAATTTTGCAAAAAGGCCATAATGACGCCCCAGGATGGGTGGATGCGGTTGGGATAATTTAGAGCGTGCGTGGCTCCAAATTTGACCCCAAACTAGAAACCTTCAC
Organism: Agriotes lineatus; assembly: GCA_940337035.1. Taxonomy (NCBI): domain Eukaryota; kingdom Metazoa; phylum Arthropoda; class Insecta; order Coleoptera; family Elateridae; genus Agriotes; species Agriotes lineatus. The sequence goes on from CALNHX010002008.1 coordinate 96,033, forward strand.
GCGACTATTTAGTGAAATTTAATAACAACAGAAATATTCTTACCGGTTGGTCGGTTTCTAGTATTCATAAGGTAATTTTAGGGTGCTTAAAATATGCTATGATAGACGTACTAATATGTTTGCAAGTTCGTAAATAATGTTATCTACTGAAGAAAAAGTCTTTTTAGTTGAGCACTATTTTCGCTCATACGTTTTAGGTAGACAAAATGGTCCAAGCATTAAATTCTTCCTCGAACAATTTTTGGAGCATTTCAATAAACAGGCACCAAGTAATCCTATTGAACTGAATATTATAACCAAATTTAAAAGAACTGGAAGTATGCTACACCAAGGAAAAGGTAAAGCTGGACGACAATGCAACAGTTAAAAGAGAAAATTACAGAAGCGATACGACAGATGCAACAGCCTCTATTTTCAAATATGGCCACAAATATACAGAAACTATACGAACTGTGCGTCCAACGTAATGGAGGGCACTTAGAACATGTTATTGGTAAAGCTAATACTTAAGTGTTAATTTATTATTACATATTATTTTATGTTAAAAAAGTTCGAAATTTTCAGTAGGTACTATAAATTAATAGCCATACTGTATATCCCCAGTTATTTTTATGTTACACACCCCCCTTATTAAAGATATTAAATTACTATACCAATGCACATTGTCACTATTTATTACACAACAACATCCCTCTTAATTTAATAGTACCTTAGCAACTAGCATTATCATGCATAATCAAAAAAAAAAAATATCACAGCATGCAAGAACAATATCATTATAATTGAAGGCTACCACATTTAAATAATAATAACTAGCACCTAGGGTAATTATACATAATAAAAAATTTATCACAGCATGCGAGAATAAATATCGTTATAATATGGCTATACGCATTCAAATAATAATAACTAGCACCTAGGGTAATTATACATAATAATTAATAGCCCACCATGCATAGCTAATAACATTTACACGTTTATAAATATAATTGCATAATATCCGTAGGTACATCAAACGTCAAATTATATCCATCAGTTTAATTGACTGCTCATGTGTGCTCAGTAAATGATTACCAGTAGCTAAACAAATAGCTAATACATTTTAGATGATTACAAATCTCATTTTATTGATCAAAGCGGTTTTTAGCAACGGTAGTTTTATGTGTAACTTCGCGTACAACACGCCCAAATGGTGGGAACAAAATCGGTAGAGTCAAAATCGAGAAAAAGTCTTAAATCAGGAAGGTCCCTACCATTACCAAAACCAAAAGGAGCGCAAAAAATCACCAAATAGAAAAAACATCATTTACCGAGGCCAAAGCCAATTTCACAATAACTAATTGACAGATACGTCCGAGTTAGATCCGAAGTATGGTTTCAAGTCTTTGACATGCCAACGGCCAGCATCGCTGCCGTCAATATTTAGTAAATCATAAACTAAATTTCCAATTTTTCGTTTAATGGTACACAAAACGTACTTGGGTGCTAATTTAGCAGAAAACCTATTAGCTGCATCTGAGAGCACCTTATTTCTTTTCCAAACTTTATCACCAATTTGGTATTCTATATCCCGTTTCCGTAAATTATATCGCTCTGAATTCCGCCGATAAGATTCAGAAAGCTTCCTCTGAATGTCTTCGTAAATGTCGCGAAGATGACCTAGTTCATCTGCTAAAATTTTCCTATCGATAGGTTGCAAGTCTACTTCGGCAGTTGACTCGATTTTCCCATAAAACTCGCCCGAGGCGGGAATATTCCTAACAAAATTTAGAAATGCGGGACTATATCCCGTAACTTCATGTTTCGCGGTTCTAATAGCATACGCTATCTTTGCTAATTCCTTATCCCAATCCTGGTGTTTTTCCCCAATATAGCTTCTAATAGCCGTTCCTATCGTACGATTTATACGTTCTACAGGATTAACTTGTGGGTGGTAATACGCATTGTACCAGATTTTCTGTACTTTATACTGTTTAGCCAATTTTTTAAACAATGATCCTGCGAATTGAGTACCGTTATCGCATAAAATGATTTGAGGAACTCCGTAAACTAAAAATACTTGATCTTCAATGAAATTAACAATAGCTTGAGCGGTCGCGTTTCGAAGAGGCTGGAGTAAAACATATTTAGTCAACCAGTCGGATACAACTAAAATATAACAATACCCTTTGGAGGATCTGGGCAAAGGGCCCATAATATCGACGGATATCATTTGCCATGGATAACGTGCCTTTTTCTCGCGTCCCATAAGGCCAAAACCCTTAGAATTCGGAGATTTTTGTTCATTGCAGGTTTTACAAGCTCTTATATAACGTAATATGTCCCTACGCATTTTCGGCCAATAATACTGTTCTGTAACTCTACCTACGGTTTTATAATACCCTAGATGAGCCGCCGTCGGTTCGTCATGGTAACGTTTAATTATATTACGCCTATCAGCATTCGGAACCAGTAATTTCCAATCAGTTATATTGGTTTTTAAAGGTATTTTCGAAGAAACATGTTTATAGATATAACCATCTTCAATTTTCCAATGGGGATATAAATCAGGGTTGTTAATGATTTTACTTTTCATTTTCAAATACCACGGATCTGAACGTTTCAACTCGATCCCTACGACATTAACCTCGTTAGGAACAGCGCGCGACAATGCATCAGGTACAATGTTAAACTTGCCTTTTCTATGAACTAACTCGTAATCAAACTGTTGCAGTTTAACAGACCAGCGGGCTAATTTGCCTGTGGGTTCCTTCTAGGGATGGTAAAACCTGTTCCGCTAAAGGATCAGGTGCACTTGATCCGACTCCGACTCCGAACTAGGTGCAAGAAACTAGGTTCAGTTCCGCTCGCGGTCACCGAGAAATTGCAGGTCTCGCCAAACGCTGGAGCGGTCGGAATCGGATCTCGGACGGTCCTGCACCTAAAGTCGCATGTTATGACTCAAATGTTAATGTAGAGGACGTGATTTTGATTTGAATCCGACTACTCCGGTCAAAAGTTATTACTGGCACGTCTATTTCAATTGTAGAAGATTTCTTTGGTTGCATTAGCAGGGCAACTATTACAATTAAATATGTCTATTACAATTTAAAAATATGAGATGTTTTCCCTTTTTTATATTTATACCTTACAGTAAATGTCTATGATTTTGGCACAACACACGAGGCATTGCCATAACGATCCCGCAATTCCGAATCCGAATCTGAAATTCCTTGCGTAGATTATGCAGTTCCTAGTTAGTTACGAACGATTGCAAAGCGCAAAACGCGTCGATTCCTTTCCATTCCGATTTCAAATTCGACGTCCTTGCAGTCCGAGAAAGAGGAGCGATCCGATCCACTTCGTAGGTGCGAGAGTCCGGCATTCCGTTCCACAGTTCCGCCGCTCCGCGCTCCTTAGCGCTGGGGCGGTTTGGCTTAGGTGCAAAACGGTTCGATTCACTGAAGGAAAGACGGATCACTCCTAGGTGCGAGAGTCCGGCATTCCGTTTACAGTTCCGCCGCTCCGCGCGCTGGCACGGTTCGGATTAGGTGCACAGCGGTTCGATTCGTTGAAGGAAACGCCGGATCAGGCGACCTACTCTTTAACGAACGCCGAACCAGGTGCACCTACTCCGGCAAACGAACTAGGTTCAAAAGAGTAGGTCCGAGAATTGACAACCATCCCTAGTTCCTTCATTCTCTTTAACCAAAGAAGTGAGTAATGGTCCGTAACTACAGTAAATTTGGTGCCCTCTATATAGGGTCGAAATTTATCAATGCAAAAAATAACGGCCAGACATTCGCGTTCCGTCACGCTGTAATTACGTTCTGCTTTATTTAGGCTTCTACTAACGAATGAAATAACTTTTTCTTCACCGTCCTGCATTTGCGTAAGTACTCCTCCTAAGCCGGTATCGGAAGCATCGCACTGAATAACAAATGGTAGCGAAAAATCGGGCGATGTTAAAATAGGTGCCGAAATTAAAGCTTGTTTAATAGTTATAAACGCGGATTCAGCTTTCTCATTCCAGATTACGGTTTGTCGTTTTTGTTTGCCTTTCAATAGATCATTAATTGGCGACATTAACGTTGAGAAATGCGGTATGAAGCGCCTATACCAGCCGCACATCCCTACAAAACGCTTAATTTCGCTGGTAGTTCGAGGTCTGGGATAATTTACCATTGCCTCGACTTTTTCGGGATCGGTTCTGAGACCGCCTCCGTCGACTATAAAACCCAAATACTTCAAAGTTGAACAGAAAAATTTACACTTCTTTAAATTTATTGTTAGGTTAGCGTTATGTAAACGATTACCAACCTCCGTAAGTATCTTAACGTGCTCTTTGAAAGATGATGAAGTAACTATAATGTCGTCAAGGTACACGAATACTTTAGGTTCTAGTTCGGGTCCGAAAATAGCGTCCATTAATCGTTGTTGAACTTGCGCCGAGTTAGAAAGACCGAAAGGTAGGACAGTGAAATGAAAGAGACCTCTGCCTGGCACCGAAAATGCCGTTTTTTCTTTAGATACTTTATCTAGAGGGATCTGCCAAAATGCGCTGCGTAAATCGATCGATCGACCGCATTCAATTGCCTCCCGTCAAAACAAAAACGAAACTCCCCCGATTGTTTTTTTACTAGCAGTACGGGCGACGACCAACTACTAAAAGATGGCTCTACCACTCCTAACTCTAGCATTTTGTCTAATTCCTTATTAAGGTGGGCTAAAATGTATGGTGACATACGGTACTGTCTTTGCTTTATGGGTTTGGCATCCCCCGTATCTATGTGATGTACAACCCTATCAGTTTTCCCTAGTCTTTCTTCACTGCTGATAGTTTCAAATTCTGCCTTAACTTTCTCTATTTGAGAGAGTTCACAGTTGGAAAAAGTTTCTTTAAAACTTGAACTAAACGACTCATCAATATTAGCTGGTGAAAGAACATTAATTTCAAAATTACGCGTTTTACTTTGAATATCCCACGAATTATTTTTAAAATCTACAATTAATTCAAATAATTTGCAAAAATCTGACCCAAGAATAAAGTTATGGTCGACCGAAGGGACAACTAAGGCTTCTACCAATTTACAAGTAGCTCCGATAAGTACGGGTAGTAAAACTGAACCGCTAATCACTTGACGTTTTTCGTCTGCAGTCGTCACATATTTTTCTTTGGGTTTCCTAGTTTTAATACCTAAGTAATTTAAAATAGCTAAACCCCTTTTCCCAACGATGGTTTTATTTGCACCCGAATCTAATAGTGCTGTCACATTATGATTCAAAATTGAAATACTGATATACGGACGGTTATCATGAGGCTTACTGCAAAATACGGGGCCAACTTCAGAACTTTTATAAAAAATTTTAACCTTGGCTATCCAAGAACCCCATTCTGTTCGAGACAACTTAGGTTTCTCATATTTAACACAATTTTTGCGATTTAAATTATTTACATTAGACCTCCTATTGAAATATTCTTTATTGTTAGAAGTTATTACGTAGGAATTATTTGGTTTGGCCTGAGTCACACGAAGAGGCGGAGAACGGCCGTCAACTGCCGCCCCAAAAATTAGTTTTTTGGATTGTTACTATTCGAGCATTTTCTGCAAGTCGTAACAGTACAACCTGGAGCACCACATTTAAAACAAAACTGTTTTCGTTTACTACTACAGTGGCGATGTGTGTGACTTCCCCCTTGACAATTCCAACACTTTACCATAGAGATTTCCGACCTTTTAACATTATGATTTTGAAATTGATTATTTTCTAGATACGCTAAGTCCGGTTCTAAAACGTCTTTGGGTTTTGGAGGTGGATGGTACCTATCTTTAAGTGCTAAAGATTCATCTATACGTTTGCATAATTTAATGAGTTCCGTTAAAGAGTTGATTTCTGTTAATGCAAGTCTATCGGTGTAACGCGGTAATAAGTTTTTCTTAATATATTTCAAGCGAGTGTAGTCAGCTGGTTCCCTAGGTAATCGTTTAAATAGCGCGTCCATGGATGATATGTAAACGTGCACCGGTTCTTTAGGTCCTTGTGTTCGCGACTTAATTTCATCCCACAATCTATCTTCATAATCGCTAGGTAAATAGTCTCGTTTTAAAATTTCTACAAGTGAAGGCCAATCGGATACTGATGATTTTATCGCTCAAAACCAATTTCGTGCGTTTCCCGTAAATAATTCAATCGCGCAATTATACAATTCTTTATAGCTAACGTTTTGCGATACGCACAATTCATCAATGGTAGCTAAAAATGAATGTACACTAGTAGAATTCCCATCGAAAACTACTCCCCATTTATATACTGGGCACGATTTCTTTACTTCAGTAGCAAGTACTGTAGGCGGTATATTTAAATTACATGCGGAAAAAGTTGTAGCCACGGGTTGATTTTGGTTCAAAGCTGTTCTCTTAAGTTTTTCATACAAATCCGCTTCTACTTCTAAACAACTGGCGTATGATTCGTTCTTAAAAGAAAGCATATCTGCGTCCTCATCTTTTACGGGCATTCGCTTAACACGCTCGGTTAGATGCAGTAACCTAGTTTCAATACGTATAAACATTGAATCCGATTCGGGACCATCGAATTCCTCTACCAAATTTTTAATTGAGTTTAAAGTCGCCGTAACAGCCGCTCTTTCCGTCTCTGCATTGTATAACGGATCTTCAAGTACGATATTGCGAAATCTTTCTGAATCTAAAGCTCGGGTTAAAATTTTGCGTCTACTAGTTATATCTCTAACAGTAGTGATGCTGCGTATACGTAGTTCGTAATCTAACTCGTCAACTATTAAGAAATTTGGACGTAAACGAGACATCATTGACTAACTACTTTTGGTTTAATAATGTTAAGGAAATTATAATCGCAAACTTCAAAATAATTAATTAGCGATAAATTCAGTAGTCACACATATCATTAAATGTATAAAATAATATTACGTTACTAAATAACGCTTTCAATCTTTGAGCACATAATTTTAAATTTAAGGAGCAACAAAAAGGTAATCATCAACCAGCCTGTCTGTCTTGACAGATAAGTACCAAATGCGCTTAACAATTTGAGCGGCAGGTATAACAATAATACTGTGGGTGCAAAAATTTTGCTAGACACGTATTTACAACTAAATCACAATTAGACTAATTACGAAAATTTAACGATCAACTTTTGCCTTTGCCAATTAGGTGAAATTACCATATTTTTACGGTACTCCTTTTGTGGTCAAAAATGATTGTAGAACAAATTAAATTTCGAGAAACTAGTGAAATAGGTTAACATTAATTGCAAAATTTAATATATAAATCTATAATTTTTATTCAAATTAATCCTTCAACCTGGCCATCACGCATATGGGCGCCATTTTAGTGTAACACCAAAATTATTTATTTCATATGCCACGGCAGCTATCTTTGCGGAAGCAGGTAATGGGTTGAATAAAAGTCAGGTTGAGGGATAATTCAAATTTAATATGGTTGTTGTTAGTATTTAACAGACATGGTTTTTAATATTGCGATCGACGTTAAAAGTGAAGGTTACAACTTATCTTTTCCTTAGTTGAATTGCTCTAACACTGCGAGTCCAATCTTCATGATCAGCTGTTATGTAGGTGCCTCAGAACATGCAGCTCTTGGCTTCAATTTTGCAAAAAGGCCATAATGACGCCCCAGGATGGGTGGATGCGGTTGGGATAATTTACAGCGTGCGTGGCTCCAAATTTGACCCCAAACTAGAAACATTCACGCGACTATTTAGTGAAATTTAATAACAACAGAAATATTCTTACCGGTTGGTCGGTTTCTAGTATTCATAAGGTAATTTTAGGGTGCTTAAAATATGCTATGAGCAACCCTTCGGAAAATTTTGGTACCGCAAACAATGCGTGTGTCTGCTTAGACGGCTTCGGCAAAAGTGCCTTGAAACCGATGGCCTCGAAAATTTTAGAAATTTTGCGGACACGCGCCGTTAGAGCAACTCGTGTATCAGTCTTAATATATCCCCAGTTATTTTTATGTTACAACGTATAAGGTGACAGTTGGTGTCATAAAACAAACTAAAGTCATTATCAGAATTACCTTTGTAAAACAAATTGATCCTACTCCTGAAAGGGTCTCAAATGAGTTATTAAAAATAAATCTAAACTGAATAATTCAAAGTAAAGATATCAGATTAATTATTACATAAATAAAAAAGGCGCCCAACTGAACATGTGTTATAGCTATTAAAGTAAAGTAACAGTAATTGAACATTACATAAAGAAATAGCATAGCAGTCTTACAATTATGAGTAAAAGGAGCATATTAACATACCATAAAACATACAACCGCGTCATGTGGCATCCCAACCGTGGGGCTTTGTAAAAGTTCAAGTAAAAGTCAGTTTGTTTATAACATAATTAATTAATTAATTGTGACAAAGGTGTCAGGATATTTAAAATAATTTAAAACGTATCATAAGTGGAGGAAGTACAACAAGGAGATCAGGTAAGAATTCATGAGGAACAGGTGGTATAAGAAGACAGCATGCAATAGACTATAGCAAAGATGTGGCAGTTGATGCAAGAAAGTAAGAAAGAAGCAGAAGACAGAGAAAACAGATTGCAGAGGTTAATTGGGGAAATTGCAGAGAAAATTGAGGAAACTGCAGAGTCAAATAAGAAGGATGCTAAGGAAAGGGAACAAAGACTAAAGAAGGATGCTGAGGAAAGGGAACAAAGACTACAGGCAGCGATTCAGAACAATGCAGATATATTGCAAGATGTAAAAGATTATTCAGAGAAAATGGAAGCATCAATTCAGGAGTTAAAAGAAGAATTTAATAGGATACAACTAGAGAATAAGCAAGAATTGCAAGCACAAATAAATAACATCTGTTTAACCATAGAAAGTTACAAGAAAGAAGTAAAGAATGAGGTAAGAAGAGAAAGGCAAGAAGAAAATCAACAACTATAGCAAATTCTAAAACAAACTATGGAAGGGAAGTTAGACAAGAATAAAGAAGATTTGGTAGGAAAAATAGAGGGAGTGAAGTAGTGATGGGCAGAATCGAATACTTTTCAGAATCGAATACATCGCATTCGAATACTTTTGAGAATCGAATGATCATTCGAATGCAAACAATTCGAATGCAAAATCGCACTCGAATTCAGATTCGTGTTGTGTGCTTGCTCTCGTACTGGGGGAGTGGTGACGTGTGACCTCGGCTGGGCGACACGCAACACCAGAGATAACGAGACGTTGCACGTGCACAAAGCAAAAATAAAAAATTCTTTTGATTGTAGGCGGTTCAGCTTACGATATTAATAACGTATATTTGTTTTGAAATACTTAAATGTTAAATTTATAGTACCGAAAATGAATATGAGAAAAGGACTGTTTATAAAATAGTTGTCTTTATTGTTGTTACGGGCCTATATGTATTTCTTTAAAATAAATTATTAAGACAACCCCAGCGTTTGTTTCTCTTTCCCTTCGATTTATCCGTTTAAATTTTTAGTAGATTTAGTTGCTTTTATGATTTTGGTGGTGCTATATCGTTTGAGTGTGCAATCTTCAGTCTGTGTGGTAAATTTTAATTTTATATTTAATTCTGTAGTCTATATTTAACTAGAAACATTTCAGCACCAACTATTCAAGTGAGACCTGGATCAAAAAAATCTGTCGTTTGAGAGTTGATTCCATTCCTGCCTTCTATGGAATCAAAATACCTATATGTAATGTCTATCTAAAGTCGAAACACCGATTAAGTATTCGATTCGAAGCATTCGGATACACTCAAAAGAATCGAATGCATTCGAGATCTTGCAAGAATCGAATACTGTAGTAATTTGCATTCGAATAGTTCCATCACTAGAGTGAAGGTTACGATAGAAGACAGAATTAAAACACAGAAAGAATGTGTTGAGGAAAGAGTAGATTCAATTGAAAGAAAGGTAGATCAAAACAAAGAAGAAATGCAAGGAGATATTCTTACTAATGCTAGAAATGTTAATTTATTAAAAGAAAACAATTCTACAAAAATTAAGGAAATTGAAGATAAATTATAAAGGATACAAGATGGCACGGAAATATTAAACGGTAGCCAAAGAAGTAATTATATCGGAATACAAACAGACATGTTGCCAATATTTGAAGGAAGACTTGGAGAACAACCTATGAGTTATCTTGTCAAATTAGATGATATCATGAAGTCAACACATGATGAAAATAAAAGGTTACAAGTAATTAACATGACGTTAAGAAATCATGCAGATATATGGCACAGTATTGTTAAATCGAAATATAATAATTATGAGGAATTTAGAAAGCTATTCATGGATCAATACTGGAGCAATGCACATCAAGCTAGCACACGTGAAATGTATGTGATACAAAAATTCAACAGAGCTCAACACTTAACACCAAAAGAAGAAATAATTCAACATTCGTCCAGACATTTAGAAAGTGAAATTACCAGAGCAGTAGCTGTACAAAACATTGAAAGATTTTTTAGAAATAGTTATGAACTACGATATGGCTATTGGTAACAATAATAGAGAAAATAACAGGAAAGGAAGTCAGAATTTTCAAAATTCCAGTAAACGAAAATATGAGGAAATACAACAAAACAAATTTAATTTTGGCCGAAATAACTATAATAATTTTAGAACAGGAGAAAGGAATTTTAATGATAATTACAATAGGAGTTTGGATAGATGGAGGAATAACCAATATAATAATGCTAATCAAGTAAGGAATTACCAATACAGAACAGATTATAATAACCAGGATAGAAAAAGATACAATACGATAATTGAGGACAAGAAGAAGGAACGAATGAATCAAGAAGATACAACAAGTAAATATCCTAAGCGACAATATATAAATACGGTATATAAAGGTGAATACGACAAAGGAAAACATATGCAAGAAAATCGGATAGAGGAAGCGGAGGTTTACGAAGAGTCCTCAGGAGATAAAAAAAAACATCACGTATTTTAACACGAAGTTTGAAAATAATGGAAAATTTTTAATTGAAGAGGAGGAAGAAGAAAATCAAATTTTAACATTACCATTTTTAAAAGTAAACTTAAATGGGGCCTGGACACAACCCCCACTGTCCATAACGCCCACCATGTCCATAACCTCCACCGTGTCCATAACGCCCACCGACGATGTGGGCCATAACCTCCACCGTGTCCATAACCTCCACCGTCGGGTTTGTTCGTAATTTAAACTGTGCCCATAACCCCCACCGTCGGTTTGGTCCATAACCTCCACCGTGTCCATAACGCCCACCGACGATTTGGTCCATAACCTCCACCGTGTCCATAACGCCCACCGACGATTTGGGCCATAACCTCCATCGTGTCCATAACCCCCACCGTCGGATGTGTTCGTAATGTCAACTGTGTCCATAACCCCCACCGTCGGTTTGGTCCATAACCTCCACCGTGTCTATAACGCCCACCGACGATTTGGTCCATATCCTCCACCGTGTCCATAACCCCCACCGTCGGATGTGTTCGTAATGTCAACTGTGTCCATAACCCCCACCGACGATTTGGGCCATAACGCCCACCGTGCCCATAACCTCCACCGTCGGGTTCGTTCGTAATTTCAAATGTGTCCATAACCCCCACCGACGATTTGGGCCATAACGCCCACCGTGCCCATAACCTCCACCGTCGGGTTCGTTCGTAATTTCAAATGTGTCCATAACCCCCACCGACGATTTGGGCCATAACGCCCACCGTGCCCATAACCTCCACCGTCCATAACCCCCACCTCGTCCATGACCTCCACCGTCGGCTTTGTTCGTAAGTTTTCAGAGATTAAAAATGAACTTGAAACATTGCTAGACGGATCGGCAAAATGCCAAGGGCATATAAAATTAACGAAACCGTTCGTTTGGACTTTCCTATTTTGTAAAGATAAACGCTATCTAATACAGTGACCGCCAAAAAGTAAGTTATATACGGGAAAATTATTTATTATCGGTTTCTGAAAAAAAATCATTTTTTTTTCTATAGCACATGTTAAAGTGTGCTTTTATCAACTGAAAACAAAAGGTCAAGTTTTACTTTAACAGCAAGGGTAGATAAAGTAGCACTTTAACATCAAGGATAGATAAAGTAATTTAATTTTCTAACTTTTGTTTAAATTAAATATGACAGCTTCGTATTATCGTAGCAATCCAATCTAGCTACTGACATTTGGAAATGTGATTGACTGTCATTATTTTCTTTTGAAATTGTTAAAGTTCTTGCTATAGAAAAAAATATTGTATTATACACGACGATAAAATTATTTCTATCCACTCTTGAATCATTAACGTCTCGACTTCGTCTCGACGTTAAACGATTCACTCGTGGATAAAATTTAACTTTATCGTCTTGTATAATAAATTACTATTGATAAAAGTTTGTGCATCTTCTGAAAGTCGTTTTACGATTGTTCTATTTGTCAAATGACTTAGGGTGTGGCGCGAAATTTAAATAATCTGAAAAAAAAATCCTACTGATGTTTTATGTTTTGCCGTATGTAAATATAAAGAGTGCAAAATTTCTTCATTACGAGAATTACTATTCAAATTTTAAATGTAATTACCGTTATTTGAGTAAATTGTTTATCGTTCACGTAGTTTCAGAATAATTGTTTTAATTGACTATGCTCTTATGATTGTAAATCTATAGCAACGAAAAAAAATTTTTTTTTTCTATAGCACATGTTAAAGTGTGCTTTTATCAACTCAAAACAAAAGGTCAAGTTTTACTTTAACAGCAAGGATAGATAAAATAATTTAATTTTCTAACTTTTGTTCAAATTAAATATGACAGCTGCGCATTATCGTAGCAACCCAATCTAGCTACTGACATTTCGAAATGTGATTGACTCTCCTTATTTTCTTTTGAAATTGTTAAAGTTCTTGCTATAGAAAAAAATATTGTATTATACACGACGATAAAGTTATTTCTATCCACTCTTGAATCATTAACGTCTCGACTTCGTCTCGACGTTAAACGATTAACTCGTAGATAAAATTTATCGTCTTTTATAATAAATTACTATTTCTTCACCTTTATAATATAATACTAGCAGTACAATAATGGACGTTGCCGCAACTGCAAAGTGCTATAATTTTAAAACTAAGCGGGGCGGAATAAAATAATTATTGTTTTATAATCAGACCTTGTTGCTGAATACGCGGTAACATTTTTTTCATCTAATTATAAATCACTTTCAATATTGATTTTTTTCTTGGCTTTTCTTGTGGATTTTTTTCCACGGTTTTATTTAACCTAGAATCTTTTTCTTTTTTCGATCAACGAATCTCGAAACTACTGAAGTATGTGAACAACTACCACTTAAAATTGTTGTTAATGGATAACTTTATGATTTGAAATCGCCAAGGCAAAAGTTATTGACGTTACATAATAAAACGAATTACAGATTAGTTGGAAACCTAAAATATCGCATGGAAAATTGCTTTTGAATTGATTGTGTGGTGTGTACTTGGTGAAACATATTTGATATACTCGTACATATTTAAGTTTCTTTTAAATTAATTTAAAAACAATCTGGGTAGTTAACCCACCGAACATTCTTATACTTTGGATATAACAAACAGAATGGTCTTATAAGTTATATGTTTAAGAAAAATTAAAAGATGTATTATATTAATAATATGATGAGTTGAAAATTTTCATTCGCTATTGACAATTTTAAAAAGTAGCCTTCTAATATGCGTGCGAACCATAGTAGTGTTTTCCAACTTTGAAAGTAAAATCTTCTTATTTACTAAATTATTGGTAATCTTCAAATACCTTCAATAATAAACGACTACTAAACAAATTTTGTGAAAACAAAAATAGTGCAATTATTTCCAAATGACAAATGGATAAAATTAATCAAAACTGACTAACATTTATTTTAATAATATTACATATTAATTAAAACTATTTTGCTTTCCAAGTTACATTGCTTGAATTACGATAGGTACACCATTCACAACACAAGTTTTACCAAAAATACTTTGACAGATTAACTAAAAGTAAACAGTTCCGTTGCTGGAGTAACACTACACCAGTAAATCTTTCGCTTTTTACACTTACCATTTCCTCGTAAATTATAAGAGATATGAAAAAATATTTTATACAAAAACTATGCTTTACATTTTCAGCTGTAAAATATTGTTAGTGCAATTTTTGATTGAGGCTATAATAAAAGAGATATGGCCAAGATAAAAATTAAATCGTCAAATGACCCACTTCCGGTTGACCATTTCCGCTCAAAATCAAATCAATTGTAAGTCTAATGGCCACTAATCTCTGTGACAAATTTCAATTTTACCGATTAAGCCGTTCTGGAGTTATCGTAAACACAAAATTTTTACCACACACAGACAGCCAGACATCATTTCGAAAATAGTCGATTCGTATTAGTTGAACCTCAAAACACGTATTTCCGTTGAAATCTCAAGTTCGAATTTTTTTAAGCGTACATAACTTCCTTATACTTACTTATGGTACAAGAAAGTAAAAAATCGCAATAATAATGGTGTTTGTTTCACAATTATTGTTATGGTTATTAAAGGTAGAATTTTGTAGAAAAAACGTTTATTTGCCTTGTAGACCTCTGAAACACGACAACAATACCTTCGGGAGGAAAATGAAACCAAAAAATAACTAACATCTGCATTCGGTTTCAATTATTTTGTGATTAATTTTTAATGCACTATTACCTCAACTCTCAACATTATTTTAAAACTTGATGCCAATCAGTCAGTCGGACTATATACAGAGTGATTCATAACTACTCACCTAGTTGTTTATGCTATTTTTTGTTTTAATAAGTGTACCAGTGGCGGCACATATGGGGTAGCCGGGGGTGGGGGGGGGGGGGGGGGGGGTCGCCGTGGTGCTATGTAGTTATTCCATATTTTTTATATCTTGGACATGAGCACCCTTTTTGTGTACTTTTATCTGTAGATCATCGTCGATGCCGAAGCGCAAGATAAAAAAATAAAAAGTCGTGCATCACTATTATACCACGTTAATTATCTGCAGAACATCAGATTTAATTGCAATAGATGCAAATTGTAATTTCATTAACAGTATTAATTTCAATTCAAGGTTTGGATTCTGATGCAGCACCACTAGGGGAACACGCGGCCGCTGCCGTAATCCCACCACCGGAACCCTACCCCCAACTTGGACTTGTTTGTGAGTATATGCACAAACGATCTGAATGTAAAAAATCTGGTGTGATACACGCACACAACTTCCTTTTACAGTGATCTTATAATTAGCCAAAAATTTCATTTAAAATTTTTAAGCATTTGTCAAAAATTTTCAAAAATTACAAACTACTAAAACGGTACAAAATAGAGCGTTAGGTGAAGAGACAAATTTTCTCTAGAATTTTAAGCTGAATTCAAAAATGTAATAATATACCGGGTGTTCTATTTAAAATAAGAGTTAATAAAAAAATAGGAAAAAAAAACAAAAGAAACCCATTTTAGAAGTATTCAACTGGAAAATCACCTATCTCACGTCAATGCACATTAAAAATGTAATAAAAATGTGAAGTTTGAAAAAAATCGTTAGAGCCGTTTTTGAAAAAATCGAAAAAAACTTAAAAATCACAAGAGTAAACACCTACTTTCGATTATGCGATTTTCTTCAAAAGCTTTCTGTCGCATCTAAATAGTACACAAAACTTATATATGAAGTTTCAACGCGACACCTCTTTTCGTTTTTGAGATACAGTCAGACCTCGCCGTTCGCGGTTTTGCGGTTCGCTGATTTAATTTTACTCGGTGCACCTTTATGCTTCCTTTTCTTTGCCTTTCGCGGATATTTGCTTTGCCGTTCGCGGATGGAATTGCCAACGTTAACTGTTTCAACTTTCACACACTAACGGCCGGTCTTATGAAGGCCACTAATCTGACGTTAACTTTAATTCGCTGTTAAAATAAACAAAATGTCATGAACACCTAAATAACATTATTTATCACGAACTTGTAAACACACGTATCGAGCCTATTTCTTTAAATCTCGTATTACCAAATTGGACCTGAAATAAATTGTAAAATTATAACTTGAATAAACAAATGGACATTCGTGCTCAATTTCGAATTTTTGGGGTGAATACTTCCTTTATTGTAAAAGGAAGTAAAAATAAATAACCGTAACCACGCTTGTACCTTCATTAAATTTCATTTTTTCTATTTCTCAATGCAATAATGTATAACATACCTTCTTCCACTATACCGGGTGCTGACTTGCGCGACGCACCATAGGAATTTGCATAGTAAATTCTTTATGTTCAATTATTTGCTCCCCTAATTATTTTAGAGCTAAAGTGTAAATACATTTTTTGTAGAGAAAAAAATACTGCATTCATTCATACTGTTGCGAACAATTTTTCATTTTCCGGAACCGCAGGAATGCAAAAAACAAACCAGCATTTTCACAAAAATCAGTGATGCCATGGAATTATTGAAACAAGCCAATGCCAACGCAAGTGTCCGTTTTCTCGTTTTGGTGTCAGTTCTGAACCTCATTATTGCATCTACAATTATTTAATAACGTGCCTGTAGTCTTAAACTTAAAATGAATCAGTCTATTAATGGTTGTACTGTTTGGAATTTGCCGATAAGGATATTTTACAATAAACGTCCACCATCCTCATAAAACCATTTTTTATGGACAAGGGGGAGGTACCTTAAGCAGAACATAATTAATAATGAATTATTATAAACGTCAAACATAAATGACAAACAAACAAACAACACATATTGTCGCGCCGCACGCATTTGCGTTGGCATTGGCTTGTTTCAATAATTCCATGGCATCACTGATTTTTGTGAAAATGCTGGTTTGTTTTTTGCATTCCTGCGGTTCCGGAAAATGAAAAATTGTTCGCAACAGTATGAATGAATGCAGTATTTTTTTCTCTACAAAAAATGTATTTACACTTTAGCTCTAAAATAATTAGGGGAGCAAATAATTGAACATAAAGAATTTACTATGCAAATTCCTATGGTGCGTCCCGCAAGTCAGCACCCGGTATATACCACGGTTAATGAAGCGTCTGCAGGTAAAGTGCTACTGAAGACTTTCGTATTATTAAAATTTTATGTTTTGCCGTGTTCGTAGACGATCCCGCCGATGAAGACATTTTTCATCTACCAGAGGACTCATATGAGCCCAGAGCTGGGCAGTAATTAATTACTTTTTAATTAAATTACTAATTAAATTCCTTTTTGTTTATTTGCCTTAAAATTGAATTACTTTTCAAAATGCGGTAATTGTAATTGGGAATTGACCTTTTTGTTACAAAGTACTTGAAAATTACTTTTTGAAAGTAATTAATTACTACATTCAATTACTCAATTACTTTTGTGTAATGAAATTACTCTGAAGTATTTAAATTACTTTACAAGTATTTAAATTACCAGTGGTATTTGAAATTACTGAAGGTAATTGAATTACTTTGTGGTATTTCAATTACTGACCTCGATTGAGTGCTAAATCTTCAGAACGCAAAAAAATACAATAAGGTCTTATTAAGTTACATATTAAACAAATCGGGATAGGGTATTCCCCAAGCCTAATTTATGATTTCCTCTGACGATCGAATAGCAGCAACTTTTGTGCAACATTTGCATTCTGTACGACGCGTTTACGAATCACGAGTAAAGAGTGCATTGGTGCGTGTATTTAGTAGATGTGATACACACAGGTTGTAACAGTAAAACTAATATTTATTGTAGAAGTCGCTAAAACTATATTTGCGGTAAGTACGTTATAGATTACAATACCTACGGTAAAAATATAATTTAAAATAGCTTCATTAGACGATATTGGTTCATAATAATTATTTATTCCTTTCAATTTGTTTGTTTTAAATGATGTACTAGCATAGGGCTATACTGTAACATGCGCTAAGTTCAGACAATTACGTTTTTGAGTGAGTAATTGAACTAAACGGCAAAAATCCGATAACAACATTTAAACAGCGTAAAACGCAAATAAAATGTACCTAATTGCAAAATTCCACGCCTGGTTGACTTAAAAATGCAGTATGGGGTATGGTACTAATACAGTATAAAAACACCGCATAAGTTTACCACATTCTTGCAATGAACATTTGTAAATTATCCATTCTTTATCACTTTCTTGCCTTGTAATGGTCATATGCTGCTTTGTATACGGACTGCTGCAGCATATTATGTTTGATTATTATTAAAAATCTGGAATAGTGTCTTATAAAAATCGCGACTTTCTTATAATTCCGATTACCTCATCCAACATTGCGTCTTTACGTTATATAGGGTGCTAATTACGAGACATTCAAATATTGACTTCGTAATGGTTTTACACAAAATTCCATTTAGTTTTCTTAAAAGAACCTTGCGTAGGACCCAATTTATGTAATTTCAGATATTTTTGTGCCCTAAATTTAAAATCAATAGGTAATATTAACAATTTGGTAAAATTAATAGGTATTATTGAAGATGTTAAGATTTTGAAATTTGAAGTAAAAATATGAAAGCAACCTGGGCCATTTGTCAAACGTTGACAGTAATTTTATGAAATAAGTATTTTCCCCGTTTCTTACACGGTGTGTTCAAAAAGAAATTACATAAAGATTGGCCATGAAATATAAAAGTAATCTCAACAGCAAGCTTTAGTATTCATTAACTGTCATCACTTTTGTTGTTATTGTAAGTTTATATTATACGCTGATATCGTGATTGAAAATTCTAAAGATTCCTGTCCCGAAAGCTTGCTGTCGACATTAGTTTTATTTTCCATGGCCAACCCTTATCTAATTTCTTTTTCAACACATGATATAAAGGTCTCTTGAATGTAAAAATGACTTCATTGTTACGTGCTTGAGTAAATGTCCTTTATTTTTGTATCTGATGTACGAATTCTTATTTCAATCAGCCGTATTGTAGTCAATAATCATGCAAAGGAGGAAATTACATTTTAGTCCAGATTTATACATATGACACGTTTACATTTTATGATGAGAGTATCTCTTGTATTCAGCTGCATTCAAAAATATTTAAATATGAAAATAAGGGGCTAGTTAATCTATTACTGACCAGGGAACAAAACGTATATTTTCGGGAAACCCTTACAGGCGATAGAAAATGTCACTTTCGTATAAAGGGGTAAACATTTTTTTTTCGAACTGAGCCAACAAAAAATGCTCAAGTTGCGACAATTGGATCGCCATGTAGTGTTCTTTACAAAATCTAAATAGAATTTTGCTGTCAAACAATTAAGAAATCCAATGCTGCACCCTGTATACTTAAGGGTCCTCCAGCGCTATGTAAAACTACAGGAAAACTAGAAATTTTAAGTTATACAACCCATTATGCAGTAGATAACAACCGAACCGCTGGTATATTTCATTTCAAAAGATTAAAGGCTTAAAGATTTAACTCACCACGCTTCTGCATTACATTTGTAATATTCTCTTACCTGCTGCATTGACTAAAAGGAACGACCGCAGATAGTTATTTCTGTTATTTACAACACATTATTGGGATTTCATTAAACGACTATAAAATTGTCATTAACAGAATAAGTATTTTTAGGTCGATTGCTATTATGACAATGACATATTATTCGAGATACAGTAATTTCTACAAGTACTTGCTAATGATTTGAGTTAGGCAACGGATCCATTTAAATATTTCGACTAATGCGGAATGCTGAATCGTAATAATTACCTATTGCAGGTAATTAGGTAATGAGCAATGACTAAATCAAAGCAAAGATAAACCATAAACTTTCTTAGTGTTGTTGAAAATCTCTTGGTTTCAACACGCGTAATTTATTGTGAAAAGAGCCTGTTTACAGTGTTACTGTTTATGTGATTGTGCTTACTGAGCTAACAAACATTGAAATGGGACGAAATTTTACACATAAGGAACGAAAACCTAGCAGAGCGAAGAAAAGTAAACGGCTATTGGCCAAAAGGATGTGGAAAATCCGGTAAGTTGATTTCTTGAATATTATTTGACTTGTTATTCACATTTTACATTCACTTTCCGTTACTACTTAATTCAATAAAAAGATTAATTTAGTTTTATAAGTTGAAATATTATTCATTACTACCTATCTTCATTTTCGAATTAATTAGTAGTATAGTACGTATAGTAGCAGTGTAATGTTATGTCATTTATAAACTCCCTATTGAAGAATATGTCATTATAGCATTTGAACTGGCAATATAAAAATTATTTAAGGATTGCCACCACTAACAGCAATCGTTTTAAAATATTACAATACCCGGGTGTAATAATCGCGGCAGTTAAAATTAATATAATGCATGTTGCACTTCAAACATAGAAAAGTTAGGTTTTTTTGAGGGTGTGTGCAGGTTGATGTTTTATCCGTGTTTACCCGATACTGGCAATAACACGATGTTTGTTATAGTAAGACCACAGCAGACGAAAGTTGCGGTTTAATTAAAAAAACGTTCGATGATGGAGAAATGTCCAACGAATGGACCGAAATCGCTCCAGAAACTCCAACAACAAGCGCTTCTCTGGAAGAAAATAGCACAAAGATTATTTGACATGCTGCGACGGAAATGGAATTGGACGGAGAACTTTATATAGAAACACACACTCCCGAAGAAAACAATGTGTTTAACGTCGCTGGGAGAAGAATTGTGGATATAAAGTATTTCTTCGAACGACTGCAAGGAATTACGCACCCCGGATTAGACTGCAATCTAACAAATATGGAATTAATCAGTGAAACTAGGATGGGTTTGAAAAGTATTTTTACGTTCAAATGTAAAATGTGTGGTGTTACAGAAAAAGTGCCAACGGAAAATCCAAACGGAGAATCGAACCTGAATATGGTGGCAGTGTCGGAAGCTTTGTCAGTGGGAATCGGATATAGCCAAACGAACGAACTATTATCTGCTATGGACATTCCATGTATGGCAGACACTACCTACCAGAGATATTTTGAAAAAGTATCCGTCGAAATAAAGAATGTCGCCTGGGAAAATATGCAGGATGCCGCAAAAGAAGAAGCTGAGTTGGCAAAAGCTGCGGGAGACGTAAATTCAGAAGGAGTTCCTATCATTACTGTCATCGCAGATGGTGCCTGGAGCAAACGATCATACAGAACAAATTACAACGCAGCTTCGGGCGTGGTAAGAATTATTATTATTAAATTAATTTTGTTCTAATACTGATTTATATGTAATATTTTTTAGGCTTGTGTAATTGGAGCTAAAACCAAAAAAATAATATATATGGGTGTACGAAACAAGTATTGCACAGTTTGCGCCAAAGAGTTTTATTATAATGAACAGCCCAGCAGCCATCTTTGTTATAAAAATTGGTCCAACAGTTCCACAGGTATGGAATCTGATATACTATTAGAAGCGTTTAAAAGGTCGATTGATATGCACGGATTAATTTATGGGCGTTTAATTGGCGATGGGGATAGTAACGTATACAGTAAAATTATAAGTGCATCTCCTTATGGGCCAGCTTTTCATATACAAAAAGTAGAATGCAAAAATCATTTATTGAGGAACTACGTTTCCAAACTATCAGATTTAAAATCTAATACTGCCTACAACATAGAAGGAAGAAAAACTATCGAAGTCCGAGTTGAAAAGTTACGGTTGGCAGTGACTGGAGCAGTCAGTTACTGGTCCAAAAGTCAAGAAGACTTTAAGAAAAAAAAATATATTTTTGAAACAAGATCTTTTAAATGGACCACACCATGTGTTTGGTGATCACGAAAAATGTCGGGATTACTTTTGTAGTGTAGAAAAGAGGCAAGCAAAAATGGAATCTGGAGAGGTATTATATACGACGAATCTTATTTAATATTTTTGTTGCTTACGTTTTACCTTTATTTAGGAAAATCAAATACCATTTTTGAAAAATTGTAATATTTACGAAGAGTTGATGAAAAGAACAAGGAGAATAGCAGACAACTCTTGGAGTCTTCACAATATGGACAATAACCTTGCGGAATCTTATAATTCTATCGTGGCAAAATTTATAGGGGGAAAGCGCATTAATTTTTCCTTAAAAGGATCTTATGGAACCCGCTGCACTGGAGCTGCTTTATCGTTTAATACCGACGGAAATTACCATGAAGTACTCCAAAATAGACTTAATAAATTCGGAGCCGGAAAATACACAAAAACTTATTGCCAAAGGATGAAAAGGAAACGATTGTGCAACAGTAACAGAAGAGGTGAGTTACCATTATTTCGGTTCTTGGTTTTGTATTAATTTCGAGTCAGTGCATCATAATTTTTTGGTCTACTCGATTTCTGAGAATTAACAATGGATGGAAGAATTTCAGTATTTTTGTAACTTTGCAGTTTTTAAGAAAAGACGACATGAAGTTGCGGGCCCTGATCTCAACTACGGCATAAGTATTGATGACTATCCAGATATGAACAAAGAGGCGTTTGACATCCAAAAAAATCAATTTTTGGAGCAAATATCTACAACGGACGCAAAACAACTGGAAATAGATACTCGAGAACAAGCTCTTTCGGAATTATGGAAGCGAGAAAGAAAACTTCGTCTTACTGCATCAAATTTTGGAAGAATTTGTTGTATGCGCTCCACAACATCAACTGCTAAAACAGTAGAAGCGTTATTATACTCAAAATTTTTGGGTAATGAATTTACAGTGTACGGCCAAGAAAATGAAGAAAACGCAGTCAACGCATTTGAGACCGTTTACGGCATCAAAACAAAAATTATAGGGCTTTGCATCGATAGCGAAAAGCCATATTTAGCTGCAAGTCCAGATCGTGTTACAGAAATCGGCGATGCAATTCTGGAAATCAAATGTCCAGCGTCTTGTAAGAATTTAACACCACAAGAAGGAGTTTTGGAGAAAAAAATTAAATTTTGTACGTTACAAGGGGACTCTCTAAAGTTAAACTCAAAACATAAATATATGTATCAAGTACAAGGACAACTGCAAATAGCAAATAAGGAAGTTTGTTACTTCGTTGTTTGGACCCCCAAAGGAGTCTGCATCGAAGAAATTCGTAGGGATAAGAAATTCTGGGAAAACATGGCATTTAAATTAGATGATTTTTATATGAATTCTTTACTTCCAGAACTTATAGATTCGCGGCGTCTAAGAAATTTGCCTTTGCGGGATGTATATCTAGGTTTAAAATAAAATACGTGTTATGTAAAAATCTTGTAAATATATTATTACATTTGAATTTTTCTTTTATTTGATTTGATCAGGTACCTACTGTATTATATGTAATTGATTAATAATACACATCTTAAATAACTAAGATTTTGAGCGTTAAACAATCCTGAGATCTGAAAGAGTGTTATGAATAAAAATACGATTTGCTATTTAATTATAAATAAATAATTAGACATCGTAAAAGCATGTAAAAGTGGTCAAAGTCTAAAAATGTAATATTCTCGAATTTCTATGCACCCTTATAATAGGATTATTGTAATCTTCCCATGCGGCCCGTAAGCGTTCGGAATATCAACAGCGCCAACTTGTGGCGGCGGTAACACTATGAACTACTGGGCCCGATTTAGGAACATTTTGTAATTACAAACTTGAATATTATTGTCTTTACTTAATGTTGTAAATGAACCAGATATGGTCTACAACATTAGTGGCATAGTAGGTCACCATTTCTCTAAAAAATATTAGCGTTACTCGTACGGTTCAATAGCCACGGACTCAATTAGATTATTGCTTCTACTATCTTTAAAACATAATTTAAACCAAATCTTTTATGCAAGCGTGGTAACTCATTCTGTTGTGCTTCTAAGGGCATGTAGTTTTTCGAAATCGGATACGAAATACACTTGTAGAATTCGCAAGGAGTATCAGAAGTGTATATTTTATCTGTTTTTTTGAAATAAATTTCTTATTACTACTTTTTTTTTAAATAAAAAATGCTAGCGATTTTCCTTGTTAAAATACCAATCGTTTGATATATAACAAAGTGTAATTAGTGCATTTTATAACAGTTTGGTTTTGTGAAACCATTTCAACAAGACCGCTGGAGGACCCTTAAGTAAGTTACCTATTTTCGTCATTCAGCCTCATGTTAGGCGTATTTAATAGTAGATTGTTCTACAAGTTCAGAAAAGTGAGAGTTTTTCAACATTTAATTTACGAGCGAACGATGCAAAGGGAGTGGATTAATTTTACACGAACATGGAAAAATTACTTTTATAACATTCAGCGTGCAGTTTTTTCTAATGCCATTACACAATCTAGCCAAAATTAAATTCGACATTTCTTCGTATTCGAAAAAAATTTTTTTTTAATCGGCAGTGAAGTACTTCAAAATCGTCATTAAAATACGAGAAATCGGCAGTAAAGTAATCCATTGTTTTACGACTTTTTATAGGTGCCGGAGCGACAGATAAACATCAACAGACGTAAGCATAACCTAAAAAAGTTGGTTGAAATGTTGTAATTTCACGATTTCTCGATTTCTAAAAAAACATAATGTACCCCTCGGCACTGAAGTTCCTATTTATCCCTCATGTAGTTTATTTGCATTGGCCCTACGGGCCTCGGCAACTAAATCCACATTCGTGATAAAAAGTTACAATTCAGTGCCTTGGTATACAAACTTCTATTTTTTTAAATAGCCAGTGAAGAACGTCGATATAGTCATTAAAATATGAGAAATGGGCAGTGAAGTAATCCATTGTTTTACGACTTTTTGTAGGCGGCTGGGCGATAGATAAACGTCAACCGACGTCAACATAACCTACAAAAGTTGGTTAAAATGTTGTAATTTCGTGATTTTGATTAAAAAAAAAAACAATATGCCCCTCGGCACTGGAAGTTCCTTTTTATCCCTCATGTGGTTTATTTGCTTTGGCCCTACGGGCCTCGACAACTAAACCCACATTTGTGATAAAAAGCTCAACTACAGTGATAACCTATGTGGAAATTAATAACAAAATTAAAAAATTTAAATTGAACTTCCAATTCCCTATACCTTCTTACTGAATGGACTTTGTACTAAGGTATATTAGGTTTAATTGGTTTATTATAACCTAAGGAATCTATGACCAATCGGTGTCCCATTCTTTTTGTTGCACCCTGTATAATTGTTATCCTTGACTTTATGTATTTACTTACAATCTTACATCAAAACAAACTAAAAAGTTATGGTTTTGATGAACGGTGCATGTAGCTACAAGATGTCATTGTCAAAAATCCTTCAAAAGTGATAAAAGTATGTAGGTTACTATAGTTAACAAAACATAAAAAGTAGGCATTTTTAGATTACGATTACGAATCTACACGACACTAATGATAGTTGCAACTTGCAAGAAAGTTCTAATAAATAGAACTATATAACAATTATTTTTATTGAAAGTAATTGAAAAAGTAATTGATGTTTACAATTACAATTACTAAGTAATTGGTACTTGAATTACTATTTCCTGTGAGTAATTGAATCTCTGGTAATTAAATTACTTCATTGGGCGGTAATTGGTATTTAGTAATTAATTACTTTGTTAAAGTAATTTGCCCAGCTCTGTATGAGCCAATACCATGTACGTATATACATACATAAAAATAGAGTTACGTAGAAGTCGAAACTACTTGCAAATACTGCTATTAAATTGAGTTTTCACGAGTTAGAAGTTTTAATATAAGGCAATGAAATTTGGCATACGGGTTAGTACTAGTAAGTCCTACTATCTCTAACAGCCTTCACATAAAATTATTTAACCCAGGGGTGTCCTTGGTCATTTTTATTGATTATTATTATAATCTTGGTTTGTTTTACCAATTTCAGTCTGTAATATGAGTCTTCGATAAAAGATGCATAAAAATGGTATTCTTGATTTTTTTTGTAATTTTCTGCTTCAAAAAGATATAAAAAACCTTTTTTTTTGTTTTATACTGATTTATTAACTTTCGGTTCAGAAAACTGAAAGATAATATTGACAACAACTGACTAATAACAAAACTTAATTATTACAGTTCTTAAATAATAATGGTTGTCCAAATGAATATTGCGAAAACAAATTGCCAACAAAAAAATTATCAACAGTTATTGTTTAAGAACTGCAATATTACGTTTTGCAATTAGTTAGCCCTTAGTTGTTATCAAGTATCCTTCAGTTTTGTGAACCGAAAGTTAATAAATGTGTTTGAGATAATTTTGACGTAGAAAATTATTTTAATCGATTTTTTCTGTAAAATAGCTAGCCATACAGAAAAAATCAAGAACACCCACCATCCGTATGCATTCTTTATCACAGAATGATATTATGGAGTCAAATTGGTAAAACAATTGAAGATTATAAAAATCTACAAGGGAAATAAACCAGCCCCCCCCCCTGTTTGTGACACCCTGGTTTAAATAATTTTGTACGGAGGCTGTTCGACCGTAGCACTTACTACTACAACTAAGGTCCCGGGTGGTGTGGCTTGAACAAGCGTCCACGTTCGATCAGTAGAGTTAAGCAACGCTCTTTCTGGTCAGAACTTGGATGGGAGTTCCACGGTTGCTTCTCCTTGGTCCCGGATGTCATAATAACATCATGACAGTCGTTAATGTGGTTGTAAGTCCCCATTAATGTACAGCGACGTATATAACTGGCCTAACGGCTGTTGGCTGAGTACGACATAAATAAATAAACCCGTATGCCAAATTTCACTGCCTGAGAAACTAATTAAAATTTAAACTTCATCCATATTGATCTAGTTTATATTATACACCCTGTATACTAATCGGACTCTCATTCCACGGACGTTTTTTGTTTATTTTGGAATCATAATTTTTTAAAGCGGTTTTGAGAACACCTACAGGAACACTAAATATTGTAACACCAGTTTTTACTAACTGTAATACGTTCCATTTTAGAACAGGCACACTTAATTTTTTTTTAATTAAAATTAAAGTGATGATTATTTCAGTGGAAGCTTTTCAAACGGACGAAGTTCAGCCGGAAAATCCATTCAGGGGCATCGGATACGATGACGGTAAGTACTCTATTACAGAAATATATTCAGAATGTTTTGAAAATCTAATGACAACACTTACATTTTCAGAACCAGACGAGAACCTGCCCCCAAGCGACGCTTGTGTCATATGTAGCAGTCGGAAGCGAAATTATGTTTTGTCGAATTGCGGCCATCTACTGTGCGGGTATTGCACAACGCAGGCATACAATCCTGCTGCAGTGGATTCAAGGTGCCCGATCTGTCGGACCTACATAATCACAGAACCACTTAGGGTTTACCTTTAACCCTGCAGTGGTCGCGCCCAATTTCATGACACGGCTGGTCGCGCCAAATCTCTCAAATCAAAAAATTAAGAACCATTTATATGACAATAAGTTTTAATATGAGATGTTTATTTACTATTACCAAGATTTCAGTTATATTTCAGTTTCAGTTTTAAAGGTTTTTGTAGACCATGCTAACTTCATAATACTAAACAGAGTCTCTGATGAATTTCAAGATTTTAATTTTCTATATACATTTATGGACAGAACAATGTTTTTAATGCTAAGAGGTAGAACAAAACAATTAATTTTCGTCATTTTGGCTCAAGAATGCACAAGTAGTGCACAAAAGCCCTGCATGCGATAAACACAATTTATTTTTACAAAACAATTTTTTTTTGCTATTTTTTTGGAAAATATTAGTTTGTATACCAAGGCACTAAAGTATAGCTTTTTGTCACGAATGTGGATTTAGTTGCCGAGGCCCGTAGGGTCAAAGCAAATAAACCACATGAGGGATAAAAAGGAACTTCAGTGCCGAGGTGTACACTATGTTTTATTTGAAATCGACAAATCGTGAAATTACATTTTAACCAACTTTTGTAGGTTATGTTCGGTCGATTGACGATTATCTGTCGCCTCGCCACCTACAAAAAAGTCGTAAAACAATGGATTATTTCACTGCCGATTTCTCGTATTTTAATGACGATTTCAAATAAAAGCTCGTTTTTTAATTGTGGTGTTATTAGGGTCATTTACTAGATGATCTGAAGAGGTTCCAGCTACTTCTTCTCTTCTTAGATGGACTTCCGAGGGAAATCTATTGAGTAGTTATCGCCGATGTAATTGGTCATTTGTTAGAATCAAAGCTAATTCTTGTATACATTGACGCCTTAGTATACTAACATCGATGTTGTTTGCAACATAAATTATTTGTGAGTTCATTGCAGCTACATTTAATGTAAAAAAAATCAAGAACGCAAAACAATTTCACAAACGTAAATGGTCGCTCCAAGTCTTACAGACTTTTTTCCAAATAACTCACGAACACTAACAACTGTGTTTATGCCGGTTATCGGGAGGCAACCAAGTCTAAAAATTAAAAGGTACCAAAACGCACAACAAACACTCTTACACCCCCTTTAACAAATTCCCACTCGTATTTATCGGGTCTGTGAGACTTGGCGCGACCACTGCAGGGTTAATTCAAATTTTAATGATTCTGTAAATTTTGTATATATTATGTAATATGTATATTTTTAGATTTAGATTTTACGTCTGTCAGACTTACGCAAATTTGAACTATTCTGTAAATTTTGTATATTATATATATGTTTTTACATTTAGGTAGTAATTAATTACATTTAGTTAATAATAATGTTAATAATCCTGCTACAGTATAGATTCGAGGTGTTCGATCTGTCGGACATACGTAATTACAGAACCATTTAAGGTTTACGCTTAATTTATACTTTAATGTTCTGTAAATTTTGTGTGTTATAGAGTGTGTCTACTTAAGTCCGCACCATATGGAAAACTTTTTTATTATTAATTTTACGAAAAAAAGTTATTCTTTATAAAAAGTTTTGCATGGTCCAAAACTTAAAATCCAATCATCAGATATAAATTTTTTTAAGCCGTATACGAGGAATGTCAAAAAATATGAATTCTGATCAAGAGTAAAATACCTTTATTTGTGACAATATCAAAAATTTTTATTAAGAAAAGTTGATTAGAATCAAAAACTACGTTCAAATGTCCAATTACACCTATGTACAATGAAAATCAGGTTTTGTTATTTTTCAGATTTTTTTTAAGTTGTTTCATATGGAAAATCATCAAAATAATGCAACATAGAGGTTACGAGACATAAAGGTTATCAAAGTTTTAACGAATAAAGAAGTAACTGAAAAAAGTTTCCGATATTGTCAAAAATAAAGTTTTCCATATGAACCAACTAAAAAAATGTGAAAAATAACGAAACCTGATTTTCATCGTATATAGGTGTAATTGGATATTTGAACGTACCTTTCGATTCCAATCAACTTTTCTTAATAATAATTTTCGATATTGTTACAAATGAAGGTACTTTACTCTTGAGCAAAATTCATATTTTTTGACATTCCTCGTATACGGCTTAAAAAAATTTATATCTGATGATTGAATTTTAAGTATTGGACCATGCAGAACTTTTTATAAAGAATAAATTTTTTTTGTAAAATTAATAATAAAAAAGTTTTCCATATGGTGCGAACTTAAGCAGACATACTGTATATATAATATATTTTTTTAGATTTAGGTAGTAGTTAATTACCTTTAATTAATAATAATGTAACCTGTAGCTATATTCTTCCTTTTCTGACTGTGTAGCTAGTTACGGGATGCAATTCATCTCAAACAAATTTAAGACTTGGTCTGTGTTCCCTTTTATGCCAAGAAATTAAAAATAAATAAATATATAAGTATGTAAATAAACTGGTTTTTTTCACAAAAAAGCTTTGATAAATATTCCAGTTCGATCCCTAACATAATAGCAGTACGACATACGCCAGTGGCGGCACAGTTCTCATCTTATCCATCAGTAGGATTTTTTTTCAGATTATTTAAATTTCGCGCCACACACTAAGTCATTTGACAAATAGAACAATCGTAAAACGACTTCCAGACAGAGCCGGATTAAGGGGGGGCTAAGGGGGCTGCAGCCCCGGGCCACCGAATTTCGGGGGCCTCGAAAAGATTCGAAGGTTATAATCTAGTGCGGTTTCTAATCATTTAGATCCCTTTGTACCCATTGCATAAATGGGAATGGGACCTCTAAAAAAATTTTGCCCTGGGCCTCACATATCCTTAATCCGGCTCTGCTTCCAGAAGATGCACAACCTTTTATCAAGAATGAAATTTTTTCAGAAACCAATAATAAATAATTTTCCCGTATATAACTTACTTTTTGGCGGTCACTGTATTAGATAGCGTTTGTCTTTACAAAATAGGAAAGTCCAAACGAACGGTTTCGTTAATTTTATATGCCCTTAACATTTTGCCGATCCGTCTAGCAATGTTTCAAGTTCATTTTTAAACTCTGAAAACTTACGAACAAAGCCGACGGTGGAGGTCATGGACGAGGTGGGGGTTATGGACGGTGGAGGTTATGGGCACGGTGGGCGTTATGGCCCAAATCGTCGGTGGGGGTTATGGACACAGTTGACATTACGAACACATCCGACGGTGGGGGTTATGGACACGGTGGAGGATATGGACCAAATCGTCGGTGGGCGTTATAGACACGGTGGAGGTTATGGACCAAACCGACGGTGGGGGTTATGGGCACAGTTTAAATTACGAACAAACCCGACGGTGGGGGTTATGGACACGGTGGAGGTTATGGCCCAAATCGTCGGTGGGCGTTATGGACACGGTGGAGGTTATGGACATGGTGGGCGTTATGGACAGTGGGGGTTGTGTCCTAGACCCACTTAAATAATAATGAATATTTAGCCTTAATAGATACTGGTGCAATGGGGTCATTAATCAAGGAAGAGATAATTTCAAAGAATTTAGATGTATTATACAAGAACATAGTTAAAGTACAAAAAATAGATTTGCTATCTGCAACTAAGAAGAAAATATCAACGACTAATCGAATGTTATGCATTAGAATAATTATTAATAAATGCGAAGGTATTGTAAGATTGTTTATAGTAAAAGGCCTGAGTGTAGATATGGTGTTAGGAATTAACATAATTCAACAACTGGAAATTAATATAAATGGAGAGCAAAGATGCGTTCATTTAAAGGGGTTAATTAAATCTTGGAACAGTACGAGAAGTGACTGCCAAGAAAATAAGTGTAGCCAATTAGAGAAAATTGGAGATACATTGAAGTATAAAGAAGGTATAATAATTTATAATAATGTTATTGAGAACACAGAGAGTAATTATAATAAGAAAAATGGGATATTGTTGAATGAGTTAAAAATAGGTGAAAAGAATATACAATTTAATTGCCGAATATTACAAATAAAATTAACAGACATAAACAGATTATTAATGAAGAAGTAGGACAAGCACAAAAATACATTCACAAGTTGCAGGTGGATGAATCAAAAAGCTTTTATAGCAAATCATATTCAATTCCTTTTGCATTAAGAGGGCAAGTGAGAAAAGAAATACAAAGAATGGTAAAAGACGGTGTAATTGAACCTTCAAAGAGTAATTTATTAATCCGTTTGTAGTGGTTAAGAAACGTGATGGTTCACTTCGGTTATGTTTAGATGCACGCAGAATTAATCAAATAACAAAGCCACAATATGAATCTCCACAAACGATTGATGCTTTGTTAAGTAGAATCTGGAATAAAAAAGTACTTACAAAATTAGATTTGAAGAATTCTTTTTGGCTTATTCCGTTACATGAAGAGTCGAGGAAGTATACAGGTTTTAGTATTGATGGGGAAATTTTTCAATTCAAAGTGGTACCATTTGGTCTTTCAACATCATGTGCAGCGCTGGTAAGAACAATGCAGAAGATATTAAACCAATTTGAAGACTTTTGTGTGCATTATGTTGATGATATCTTATTGTTTTCTGAAAACGAACAACAACATTTAAAACATTTAGAAATTGTGATTGAAATATTAAATAGAAATGGGTTAAAATTGAATATTCTAAAATGTGAATTTATGCAAGAAAAGGTGACATACTTGGGATATAAAATAAGTAGAAATGGAGTAACTATAAATGAGAAACGTCTTGAGGAAATGAAGAATTTACCTCGTCCGAAGAATGTAAAGCAGTTAAGAGGTTTGTTAGGAGTTTTTAACTATTATAAAAGGTTTATAAATAACTAATCAGAGTTAATATTAAAGTTGGTAGAGTTAAGTAGTATGCTACCCACCACTAATTGGATTAAGTGTTCAATTAAATTAATCGAGGCTGTCAATCAAACGATTAATTAAATCCGCGAATTAAATCCGCGGTTTGATCTAATTAATTCCGCGGTTTGATCTAATTAATTTTCATATGGGCTACTGATTAAATTACGCATTAGCTACTGATTAAATTACGCGCGGCCATTTTTAATTTGCTTCCGGAATTACGCGGCGGCGGGCATGAATGGATTAACCAGAGATCCATTGACCTACTATAGGAATTTTTCAGATTTTTTTCTAAGTTCAATTTTTTGATTTTAAACTTCCCGGGGTGTCGGCCATCTTGGTTTTTGCGCTCGCACTTCTCACGGCTGTCGTTTTTAATTTTGAATTTTCGACTGATGCCGCACTAACACGTTTTAAACCATTGTACTCTGTTACCTGATGCGGCAGCAGTTTGGACCTCTGATTTTATAGAATTTTAAAATAAAAAGGTATGGAAACACTGCGTGCGTCACATTGCAGACAGGATGGCACTTGTAAAATTCAGCGATGACGCATCACGACAAATAATAAAACGGCAGCTGAGGGTCAAGTCTTTCGATAAAATATATATCAAAACCGATTTAGAAATTTGTACATGGCTTAATTTATATGAAATATTGTATGAAATTGCATGTAGAAGGCTTTTTAAACTATATGTTTTCTTAATTATGCAGAGAGTGCTCGTTTATATAGGGAGGCAGGTTGGCCGAATGGTTAAGGCGTCAGATTCAAGCTCTGATCTCGAGAGAGAATACGGGTTCGATTCCCGTACCTGTCATATTTTTTTTATATATTTATTATGAAAGTCTTGATTTTAAGCTAGTTTATTCACGACGGCTCTACCAGAACAAACGACGGAGCTCCTTTTCGACTAAAATGGACCAAGAACGGAAGATGTTGATTGTATCGCCGGAATTTGTCCAACGTCTTAAGTCTGGCGAGAATACGGAGAAAAATATATTATCACAGCTTGATGACGAAATGCAAAAAGTTTTAAAGTCCAAATTAACTGATCACGATAAATGGGTGCAGTACAACCAAGTTTTACAACGATTCCTTCATTTCACAAACCAGGTACGGCAACCAATCAAAATACCTATTGAAACAACCATTAACAGCCTATCAAATGCCATTATTTTATCTACACTTCCCAAAACTGTTAAGAAAAAATCTGAAGTTTTCCTACGCATTTTGAGTGCCTCAAACGATGTGAGCTGGGATCACAAGGGTACCGTTACTATAAAGGGTGAAATTTTACCGGCGTCTAACATAGTCGATTTAGTTCACGACACTCTGCGGCCTCGAAAAACTATTAATCCACCCGGACGCCTACAGTTTGCTGATTACATCAAAGACCTTAACGTTGCTAATGTGCTGCTAGCTAAACCTAAACAGCAAAAGAAGCCAACCCCGACTGGTACTACAGGAAAAACCGAAATGGAAACTGATAACTGTGAGTCCGATTTAGAATATAAATTAAAAACACCAGCTACTCATCCAAGTCCGCATCAAAAAGGTTCAGTCAGAAGAACGCCGATAAGGAAACGCCTCCAAAAAAGGGCCGTTAGAAAAACGCCTCTAAGGCAGATGTCATCAATACCAAAAACGAAGGGAATTCTAGATTGGGTGCATCTTAAACTTTAAAATGACACAATGAAATTCTGATTTTATTACTTGCAGCCTTTTTAATTTGAAATGTTGTGCACCTCAAACTACCGTTTTGTAAATTGCTAGCAAATTTTTAGAAAATAAGACATTCAGCTGTACATTTATATTTATATTATTAAGTATTATGCGAAATAAGAACAATATATTTGTGTATTACATTATTGTGTCTTTTATTTCTACTCTGCTTTTGTTTTTCACGAATCTGAAATAATTACAAAATCTAAAGCTAAAATATTAGTATTTGAAGTTATTTTACAGCTACAAAGTGTAAAATTTCAAAAAATCAATCTACGATTTCATAATGGTGTGATATAATTTGAAAAATTGTGATTTCTTTTAATTTTGAGCGATACATTTTAGAAAAAAGTGTAAAACATTTGCAAATTTTTCAACGAAATTGTGTGTATTTCCATCAAAAGTACAAGAATTTTTGAATTTTGTTTATCGAAATGCTTGTGGTAAAAGATTTTTTTCAACGAAATTGCTATTTCTTTTAATTTTGAGCGATGCATTTTATAAAAAGTGTAAAACATTTGCAAAATTATGCATAGTTTATGTAACATGATGTCGCTTTTTGTAAAAATTTATGTGAGATGGCGTGTAATTGCGTGATTTTTGTTCAATTTTCGTCATGTGCTGAGTAAAAATGTCGTTTTTTGTATAATTTCAAGTGACATGATGGCAGTTTTTGTATAATTTATGTGACATGATGTCGATTTTGTGTAAATTTATGTAAGATGGCGTGTAATTGCGTGATTTTTGTTCAATTTTCATCGTATGTTGAATAAAATATCGTTTTTTGTATAATTTCAAGTGACATGATGTCAGTTTTTGTATAATTTATGTGACATGATGTCGATTTTTGTGTAAATTTATGTGAAATGATTGTGATTGCGTGATTTTTGTTCAATTTTCATCGTGTGTTGAATAAAAATATCGTATTTTGTATAATTTCAAGTGACGTGATGACAGTTTTTGTATAATTTATGGGACATGATGTCGATTTTTGTGAAAATTTATGTGAGATGATGTGGAACAGAACGTTTTTCAGCGAAAGTGCGTGAATTTTGCTTCTAGAAATGCTTGTGGTAGAAGATTTTTCAATGAAAGTTTTATAAAAATTTTGTTTTTGTCGTTTTTTGGTTAGAACTTTTTCAGCGAAATTGTGTTTTTATTCAAATCTTACTAAAATTGCTGCAGAAATTGCTGGTTTTTATGCAAATCTTGCTAAAATTGCAACAAGTTAAAGAAAAAAGTGTAAAACATTTGCAAAATTATGCTTAGAAATAACTCTAAAAACTGCTTTTACATCATTTTCGTTTTACAAAACGATTTATAAAACGAATTGTGATCATTTTTTAAATGAATTAATGTGAGATGGTGTATTTTTTATCGCTTATTGGATAAAAATGTAGTTTTTGTATAATTTCAAGTGACATGTCAGTTTTTGTAAAATTTTAAGTGAAATGACGGTGTCAGAACATTTTTTCAACGAAATTGAGCGTTCTTATTCAAAATTATGTTAATTTGTGGTCAATTGCGTTTTTATTTTCGTCCGTTTGCATTTATACTGGAATTTTTTAAACTAAAATGCAGTTTTTATCGATATAATGACACAATTTCAGACGTTTACTTATAAAATAGGGTTCCGTGGTGGGAAGAATCAGTTTATTCCGAAAGAAGTCGCTGTTTTCGTTAAAATGTTCTAAATTACCAATTTACATTAAGTTGTTATATACAAATTGACCGTGAAAAATCTGTACATTTACAATAGCACAGTTTGATTCTTCCACTTTGTCAAAAGACCCATCTTATAAACGCACAATAACTAAAAGTTTTACGTATTTATAATACGTTGCATTTATTTACTCAACACTTTTCGCGATTTAAAATAATTATTCACTTGTGGCTAGGGTTCAAATCCGACTTGGGCCACCGCAAAAAGCTTTTTTTTTAAATTAAATAAATGCGGACGAGATGAGCGTAGACAAGATGACCCCTGCAGATTCGGTGATATCATAGCAAATTCCATTGTCTGTGCTAACAATCAAATTAACTGAAAACGCGCCCGGGGCAAAAACCATTGCGAATAATTACGCATTTTATGTTTATCTCTTTCTTATTCAAGCAATACGTATTATCAGTATTTCAGGAATATATTAAAATAAAATTTGTAACTCGTTTTATATTACGATCTGCCTTTACCTCTTATCGCCCATTTAATTTTTAAACTAGCTGTTGTAATTTATAAGCGGCTAAAACTCAGTCGAAAATAACATTTAAAATTTATTTATAATATGAATATGGAAGTGTAATGTCAGAACAGCTAAGTGGTACAATGTTCAAACCTTTAAAACCAAACAAAACACAGGCACCGACCTGTTTTAAAAAGGGAACTTAGAAAAATCGCACGGAAATTTCCAGCAGGGTGGGACAACGAGAATATTGCAAATTATCAAAATAATTATTTCTAGTACATCCAGTTACAAATCTAATTTTTTAAAAATTGTATCAACCTTTAACGACAATAAGCTATACATCCCCTAATCTTATAATCTAAATTTTTGAAAAATAGTTTGTTTAAAGCTGAGCTCGTGACACGCAAGTGACTATGTTTAATTCCTTTAACCTCGACCGCTTCGATAGCTCGGTTGGTCAAGACTTCGGACTCGTAATACTGCCGTCGCTGGTTCAGATCCGGCTTTGGGTCGTCGCAGGAAGCTGTTTTTAAATTAAAATAAATGTGAGAAAACCAAGATGGACGACACCCGAGAAGTTAAATTCAAAACAGGGACTTAGAAAAAAATCTGAAAAAATTTAAAATACAAATATTCGCGCGAAATTAAAATGGCCTCCGTGCATGAGAGAGAGAGAGAGAGAGAGAGAGAGAGAGCAGCTTCGATGAGCGAGACGGAAGATTTAGCAGTTTGAAATTCAAATATTTCCGCGAAAATTAAAAATTAAAAACGACAGCCGTGAGAAGTGCGAGCGCAGAAAACCAAGATGGCCGACACCCCGGGAAGTTTAAAATCAAAAAATCTGAAAAATTCCTATAGTAGGTCAATGGATCTCTGGTTAATCCATTCATGCGCGCCGCCGCGTAATTCCGGAAGCAAATTAAAAATGGCCGCGCGTAATTTAATCAGTAGCTAATGCGTAATTTAATCAGTAGCCCATATGAAAATTAATTAGATCAAACCGCGGAATTAATTAGATCAAACCGCGGATTTAATTCGCGGATTTAATTAATCGTTTGATTGACAGCCTCGATTAATTTAATTGAACACTTAATCCAATTAGTGGTGGGTAGCATACTACTGAGTTATTAGGAAAGGATGTAAAATGGTTATGGGATGA
Source organism: Agriotes lineatus (assembly GCA_940337035.1). NCBI lineage: Eukaryota > Metazoa > Arthropoda > Insecta > Coleoptera > Elateridae > Agriotes > Agriotes lineatus. Next base: position 133,203 of record CALNHX010002008.1, read on the forward strand.
AGAACGAGAAAAAGCATTGAATACAATCAAACAGAGGTTTCATGAAGGATTATTACTGAAATATCCGGAATTTAAAGCAAAGTTTATATTTCGTACGGACGCATCTGATCAAGCAATTGCAGCAGAACTAATACAAATACAAGAAGAGATAGAAGTACCAATTTGTTTTATTTCAAGAATATTAAAAGGATATGAAATTAGATATACAATAGCTGAGAAAGAAATGTTAGCGATAATATTTGCAGTTAACAAACTTAAGTTTTATTTAACTGGAAATAAATTCGACATTGAAACGGATAATTCAGCAATTTCATTCCTGAAAAATAAAACTTTTCATAATCATAGGTTGTACAGATGGGTATTGAATTTGCAACAATATGAATTTGAGATTAAACATAGGCCGGGAAGATTAAATGTAGTAGCAGACTTTTTAAGTAGAAAAGATTTACCGAATTATGAAAAACCAAAACAAATTTTAATGGGAATTGAGAAAATTTATGAGGAAAGAAGGTTGTCAAGGAAAGAAATTTTAAATAAGCAAACGTTAGAAGAAATTCAAGAATTAAGAAATGTTAATTGGAAAGTCAACAGAATAATTATAAAGGGTATCAAATTAAAGAAAACTTATTAATAAAGGTCATAGAAAATAAAGAGTTGATGGTTTTAATCAGGAAAGACATGGTGGAAGTTGTTGAGGAAGTTCATACAATATTTGGACATTGTGGAGTAAGAAAAACTTGGTTAATGTTTCGGGAATGTTTTTATAGAAAAAATGATATTAAATTAATTAAACAATTAATAAAAACTTGTCAAATTTGTCAATTTGCAAAAGAACAGAATTTAAAAAATCAGAATATTGTTAAAAGTATAAGAGTAAACGAACCAATGGAACTGATAGCTATTGATTATTTGGGAAATTTAGTTACAGGACAATATGGGTACAAGCATATTTTGATAATGGTAGATGCATTTTCCAAATTTGTAAAATTATATCCAGCGAAAAACAGCAACACAAAACATGTAATAAAATCAATTGAACATTTTGAAGAACAAGTAGGTAAACCGAAAAGGATATTGACAGACAATGCGACTGCGACATACTTTAAAAATGCGAGATTAATAAATAATTTGGATAGGAACGGAATAAAGATTTGTTTTTGTAGCATAAGGCATCCTCAAAGTAATATTGCAGAAAGATACATTAAAGAGGCGATCAAATATTTAAGAATATTAACAGATGAAAATCATAATAAATGGGTACAATATTTGACAGATGTGGAAAGATTTATAAATAATGTCCCGAATGCAACAACTGAAATAAGTCCAATTACTTTGTGTAAACAAGTAATACCAGCCAGTAATGTTGAAGTTATACAATTATTAGAAAAAGCTAGAAGCAGATTAAAGAAGATTAACGATATATACGAGCAGAAGCAAAATAAAGAATAGTAAAACGAGTGCAATTTCAAATAGGAGATTTAGTAATAGTTAAAATACTCAGATTAGCAAATAGAAAGGAGAAAATATGTGCAAAACTTCTATATGCATAAATGTAGTACAGTAAAATTGTCGTTTTACCTTAAAAAAATTGGCCTCGGCTATTTCTCTTGCCCAGTGGTTTAGGGTCATTAGAAAAGTGTAAAACCAAAAAGGCGTCACCCCACCCCCTGCCAAACAGCCGCCATCTTGAAAACAATAAAATTTGTTTTTTCTCGCGATCCATTGATCGCACAGAAAAAGTTATTGAACAAAAAAGGTTGCAAATAAAATTCTACACATTTTTTTGTTATTACCGCGATACCGAGAAGTTAGTATTACGAACGGCAGAGGGCGACAAAGTTACCAAAAATTGTTTCTCCGCAATCCCCATTACTTTTAATACCAAAATCTGTCATTGAAGTTGACGTTACTCTTACTGACAAAAAGTGTATGTTGCTATGCAACACTTTTAGTTCCTAGTATTAAATAGTTATTTGTACAAATAATTTTGAAATATCATACTTCTAAAACGTGTTGTACACGTAGTTTTTTACTTCCTTTTACTACTATAAAGGAAGTATTGGATTCACCCCAAAAATTCGAAATTAAGTTTTCAACAGATCTTCACTTTTTAGAGTCCCCTGATCCCAAAAAACATATTTTTTTTCATTGGTCTGTCTGTGTGTCTGTCTGTCTGTCTGTGTGTGAGTCTGTGAACAGAATATCTCAAAAACGAAAAGAGGTATGGCATTGAAACTTCATATATAAGTTTTGTGTACTATGTAGATGAGACATCAAGCTTTTGAAGAAAATCGCATAACCGGAAGTAGGTGTTTACTCTTGTGATTTTTCAGTTTTTTTCGATTTTTTCAAAAACGGCTCTAACGATTTTTTTTAAATTTTACATTTTTCTTACATTTTTAATGTGTATTGATGTGAGATAGGTGATTTTCCAGTTGAATACTTCTAAAGTGGGTTTCTTTTGTTTGTTTTTTCTATTTTTTATTATTAACTCCTATTTTAAATAAAACACCCGGTATATTATTACATTTTTGAATTCACCTTAAAATTCTAGAGAAAATTTATCTCTTCAACTAATACTCGATTTTGTACCGATTTGTAGAATTTGTAATTTTTGAAAATTTTTAACAAATGGTTAAAAATTAAAAATGAAATTTTTGACTAATTATAAGATCACTGTAAAAGGAAGTTGTGTGAGTGTATCACACCAGATTTTTTTGCATAGTGATGTCTTGTAACTCGAAATTTCGTCGAAAAGGAGTTCGGAATTTACCACTTTCAAATTGACAATTCACAATCTCAATAAAATAGTTAAAAAGTGTAAAATAACAATTTTTGTTTAACAAAATATACTTTCTTCACGATTTTTGGTTTAAAAAACACGACTTTCGTGATAACTATGCAAAAAAGTACTTATACTTCCTAGGAACTAAAAGTAACTTCCATTTGGTGGGCTGTGGATGTGGTTGCCATAATGGTTTTTAAATGCAAAACGTCAAAAGTAATCAATAATTTTAAATGTTGTAAACGTGCTGTTCATACAAAATGCCCGATTACTGTTTTGTTTGCAAAGAAGAAGTCGGCGAGGACCAAAAAGTCGTGACTGCGCGAAGTAGAATTTCTCTAATCAAGGCCAGTGTGATAAGAGAAGATTCTGAGAACGAAAAGTATCTAAAAGATCCGAAGACTGTTGTTCGACTCCACAAACCATGTCAAAAGAAATATGACGACGAAAGACGCGCCAAACGTGCTACACGTAGGAAATTGAAAGATCATGAAAGGTAAATTATTTCAAACGTTTTATTTTCAATACCTATTTCATCTTCAGATTTAATTTGGAAATGCAATTTTTAATGTTTTACTTTCAAAGTACAATTTTCAATGTTTCATTTTCAAAGTTGTATAATATTGAAAGTCTAATTTTCAAAGCTTCATATTCACAATTCAATTTTCAATAATTTTTTTTTTAATTAAACAATTTCGGTTTCAAAACTTGTATGTATGTATTTTCAAAAGTTTTGAATTATGATCTTAACACATGCATTATGCGAAAAGTCATTTGATACAAATATTACACCTTATGTGTAAAAATCAAAAAAATATTCACAAAAAATAATAACATAATTCTAAGAACAATATCTATCCAAAACTCGAGTTATCTTTATTATTAATTCGTAAAGGAAAAGCGCGATAGCGAATTGTTTGCATTTCTGACAGAAAACTTTCAATAAACATAGTAATATTTTTTATTAAAATGTTTCAATGTTTCCCTTCTTTTCGGGGGCGTGACTATTAATTTTGATTATTATATAGTCATAAAATCCAAATACGACGCTTCGTATAGATTTGCGTACAAATGGACTATCAATTGTTAATGGCACATTCGTTTGCAGCATACTTTCAATATAAGAGCCTAGAATCACATCATTTGGCCCAGTTAATATTTTTCAGGTGTCTTTATTTTGTACCCACAAAAGAAAATCTTTTTGGTCAATATTCTTACATCATAATTGTAGGAGTTGTGAGAAATATTATAACAGCTTTAGCAATAACAATTTACAAAAAATATTCGGGAAACACTAACTTTAAAATAAATTACCGATTCATTTCATTTGACCCATATGATCAAAATATCATTTCGTTAACCTTAACATGTTTTGGTTGAAATGAAAAAAGCTGTTTCTTTTTTCATAACATATAGACAGTCGGATGTCTGTATTCTTATTGCAAAAATGGTACGTGGTAAAGCAATTGTCAATTTGTTGAGTTTTGGTCATTCCTATGTCAAAATTTACAAACAATTGCAATAATCGTATTATAGTGTATGAAATATTGCGAAACTATAAAACAACCGAATCCACAACAGAAGTGGCAAATCTGGAACGAACTCCAAATATTACACCAGCAAATTTAAGAGCTTTACTGGTCTGGGCCAAATGATGATTCTGGGCTCGTATATTCCTTTCCCATAATTTTCATTTTTTTACCTATACCAATTTCTCGGTATCCCGGCAATGACCAAAAATGTGTAGAATTTCTGTAGGTTCTGAAAACCTATTCACATTAGAACTACTTGAGTAACGTGACGATTTTTTCTCGCAAAAGAGAAATGGTTACTTTGCTGCGCCGGAATATGCTTTTCCCACGCCGCGCGGACTTTGAAGGGCTGTCAATCGGACACTGTTTAAATCAATCACATTATTAAAAGAGATTCGTGCACATTTTTTCAAGCACTATAACTTTCACATTTGCAATTTTCGGAAAAAACCACCCCTACAGAGCTAGAATAGCGGAATCCGATTTTTGGTTACTTTGTCGCCCTCTACCGTTCGCAATACCAACTTCTCGGTATTGCGACAATAAGAATAAATGTGTAGAATTTTATTTTCAACCTTTTTTGTTCAATAACTTTTTCTGTGCGACCAATGAATCGCGAGAAAAAACAAATTTTATTGTTTTCAAGATGGCGGCTGTTTGGCAGGGGGTGGGGTGACGCCTTTTTGGTTTTACACTTTTCTAATGACCCTAAACCACTGGGCAAGAGGAATAGCCGCGGCCAATTTTTTTAAGGTGGCGGGGTTTTTTCCGACGGTTTTACTGTACTAATGAAGGACCTTATAAAATACACAAAATATTTAATAACAATAATACGTATGAGTTGATAAATGAAGAAAACGGACGAATAAGGGGAAAATTCCATATAATTATGATATATCCACACATTGCATAAAAAAACGGTATCAGTGTAATTGTAAACGTTGTTGTTTGTTCAATAAAGAAATTAGGTTTCTATGAAAATCAAAATAATTAATAATTGTTATAAAATTATATTAAATGAGAATGTTGGTTATTGTTATTGATTGGTAAGTAGCAAAAGGAAATTAATAAAAAAATTAAGATTAAAGGTTATTAATTTAAATATCTTATTAATTTGGGGAAATATGTTATGATACATAAAGGGCTGTCTAAAATCAAAGTCAATAATTGAATATGAATTATGATGTGAGTTAAAATGATATAAAAGGCATTTCAGCATTCTACAGTGGTTTAAAATAATTATAATATTATTACAAGCATATGGTACGTGTGACGACTATTATTTATATTAAAAGTAATATGAAAGTAGGTAGACTTCAAAAGATAATATTGTAGATGGCAGGAATAATGGTATCATAGGATATTAAATTAAAAAAAAATAGATTACATAATAACAAATTTATGAAGAACAAGATGTAATTATTTTTGGTGTGAATAAAAAATAGAAATTTAAACCTTATTACTTAAAATAATTTTAAAAAAGTAAAAGGGATACAAAGAAATTTACGAGGTGTTAATTAATACAAGAAATATATTGGTGAAATGAAGATAAAGTTATAATTTATTGGAAGGTGAATGAATTAAATACAAGCAAGTAAAAGTAATTAGAATAGAAGTGGATTTGGATAGATTTATTTATTACGTTATTACAAGTGATAAGAATTGACATCATAAACAATTATGCATTACGAACTACAATAGTGGAATACAAATGGACGTGAGTGGCTGACTGTGAGGGATTGCAGAGGTGTTATAAGTTGTAAAGAAATCTGTTGGTTACTGTCGACAGATACAACTAAAGTGGACCTATAAAAGAGGAACATTAATCGAGGATTGGATCGGATATCAAACTTACCATGAGCCAGTTGGAGTAGAAGGATCGTCAGGAATAGCGGACTTGCCGTGACCAGTAGGAGCAGATAGGACATCTGGAAGGTGACAGGAGTTTTGGTGAGGAGAAGCGATACCGTTGGTGTTAGCAGCCAGGGATTTGACGGGCTGTCATTTGCCTTGTCATAAGGCATTACGTCATCGCAGGGATAGCTGTAGGTGGGTTAATAGTATCAAATTGAAGCTATATAAAAAAAAGACAATTATAAAGAGTGAAATTAGTATAATCAATTACTTACATTAAGGTATTGAGTCAGGCACACATGAATAGAAATAATATTTGTCATTTTAATTGATTAGTTTTTCGTAGCGATCTCAACCAATCAGAAGGCTGGATTTAGTTAAGTTATCTTGTATAATTTCGATTATACAAAATCGATTATACTAGAGTAACTTCACTAGGCGACGCAATACATAACTTTTGTCAACTTGGTGTTGTTTGAATGGAAATGACTTTCAGCTAGGTCAATACAAACAAATCGAGCTGCCAATAAAATATTTATTTGTTCCTAATATTGAAATTTACTCAAAAAATAATCAAATCGAATACAATCCGTACTTCGAACAGGTTATACGTCTCAAAGTTCCTGCACAATAAGAAATCGTGTCAGTTTGACAGAATAATCCTCCCGCTGACGCGGTCGGACTATTTAACCTGTCAAACTGACACTCTTTTATTATTGTGCAACAAGTTTTCGACATATAACCCGATAATATCGAAGTACTTATAGTATTACTTCTGAGAATATTACTTAAACGCTTTGACGTATAAGGTGACAGTTGGTGTCATAAAACAAACTAAAGTCATTATCAGAATTAACTTTGTAAAACAAACAACTAGATATTGATCATACTCCTGAAAGAGTCTCAAGTGAGTTATTAAAAATAAATTTAAACTGAATAATTCAAAGTAAAGATATCAGATTAATTATTACATAAATAAAAAAGGCGCCCAACTGAACATGTGTTATAGCTATTAAAGTAAAGTAACAGTAGTTGAACATTACATAAAGAAATAGCATAGCAGTCTTACAATTATGAGCAAAAGGAGCATATTAACATATCATAAAACATAAAACCGCGTCAGTATAAGCAAAAGCAAACATAGTTATTTATACAACGAGTAGCCACTTTTTTGCACGTTGCATACATAATTTTTTCCATTACCACATATTTATGCTAAAATAGATTACGAAACGTCAACTTTATTTCAAATTGAAAATTCCTTAAAAATCAAGTTAGGTATGTTTTCATCGTTTTAAATTGAAAACTTGCCACATTTAATAAACAGCTTTGACAGATGTGTGCAATAACAACATGCTTTTGACATATATGGAAAGTGTCAAATACTTAATAGCCTCCTTTAGGAAATGCTAGTCAAAAAATTTATTTATTCCAGTAGCTATTAAGTAATGATTATTAGGATTGGAATTACTATATTGAAGATTCGGTTACATAATAAATATAACGTTACACTACAAAGCTAATGGATTTCTTTTACAATATATATGTATATTATATGTTATTCGGTAATTTAGTGAGAATCAAAACAAATAACTCGACAATATTGTGAAGCGGTATACCAATTATACAAGAGACCATTTACAACATATTTTGATGCGAATTGTTACCGGTAAAACGCTCTACCAGCATCTTTTGAAAAACTGAAAATACATTTTTGATGAAAACATTCTTTTTATTTTTTCTGGCATCCCAAAAAATGCAAGGGTGTCAAAAGAGTCAACCGTGTCACTTCTGGAGATGCTAGAGGACGCTATATGGAGTCGCAAAGTCCTAATCCATTTTTGGCTTAGAAGCATAGTTTTCGTAAAAATTAATGTTGAATATTAAAAAGAAAAAGTTGAGAACTGCTGTACTTTGCTTTAAATTGGAGGCTTGACGCAGTGTCTTGAGATAGACTGGGAAAACAGTTGTCAGATATGCCGTCTACATACATAATTTATTAGCTTTTAGAACACTTAAAACGGAGTTTGATAATTTTAAATCCAACAATGAAGACAAAATATCGACGTACTCATAGACCCAACATCACCAGAACACCATACACAAAAAACATATCAGCATACTCCTGCACGGTGTATATTTTACTACAAAAGTCAAACACGCAATTATTTATTACATTGACATTAATTGACAAAAAAACATCAAAAACACAAAAACGCAGTAGGTACCATACAGCGGTTCACAAAATTTGCGGTACCTATTTCAATAGTGAATTCTGAAGAAATTATGCTTCTAAGCCAAAAATGGATTAGGACTTATCAACTCTATATAGCGTCCTCTAGCATCTCCAGAAGTGATACGGTTGACTTTCCTGACACCCTGTATATGTATTTGTTTAAACTAATTTTGCACGTTAACGGATTAGTTTTCATTCTCTACTAGTTCATATGGGCTACAGTTTCAAAAAGACACCGTCTAAAACAGCTATCTGCTTCACAAGCTCAGAAATTGCGTTGGAGTTTAAATTCTAGTTCGATTCAGCACGTGTGCTTTTAAAGGACTCAAGTCAAAGGTCGCCTGTGAAGTAAGGTATATACGCCAAAACGTAAAATATAAACAGCTATACGCCATTTTGAGTCAAGTCCCAAGTATAACAACAAGGCAACCATATAACAATGCAAATCGCAAAATTATTTTTAAAACGACTATTCTGCTTCATAGCTCGAAATTTGGGTTCCTGGCTAAAATTCCGGTCCAACACGCGAACTTGAAGATGATTTAAGTCAAAGGTCGTCTGTGGCCAGAGGCACTTCGCATCGTAAAACATGAACAACTAGACGAGTATCATTTTGCATATTTTTTTTTCAAAAACGCCGTGCGGAGTGGAAGTGTGTGGATCTGGTGCATAGTTTTCTTGTTTTAATGCAGACTTAATTATAAATTATTGTGTTTTCTGAAAACAACATTGAACCATAATGGCAGGTAGCTGTAGCAAGTGTTCAGATAACATTGATAACGTGGATTTTGCAAAATGTACGAATTGTAAAAAAGAATTCCACTTTGAGTGTTCCATATCAGAGCAGGCATATAAGAAAGTAAATAAAAGTAAAGCTGCTTGGAAATACACTGATTGCGTAGGAGGTGCTGTTACTAGAACCAGGAGCACTAGTGTTGAAACTGAAGGTCATTTGTCCGATATTAAAAAAATGCTTGCAAATATAACAGCCAAACTGGGAGCTATAGAAACAAATCAAAATTCTATTAACAACGAAATTACGGAAATCAAAAATTCGCTATCATTTATGAACGAAAAGTATGAAGAAATATTACTTACTGTAAATGATCATAAAAATCAAATAAAAACCATATCATGCGAATTAACTAGCCTTCAAAATAAATACGAGGATCAAACCAAAACTATTGTTGAACTAAACGAATGCCTCGGCGATTTGGAACAATATACTAGAAACCGAAACATCGAAATTTTTGGATTACATGAATACCCTGGAGAAGATTGTAAAGATATAGTGGAGAAGATAGCGTCCGAACTTCAGCTAGATATTAAAAAAACGGACATTGATGTGGCCCATCGTTTATCAAATTCTAAGAAAACTACACCACCCACAGTTGTGGCACAATTCTGTTCGAGAATAAAACGCGATATGCTAGTAAACAAAAGGGCATTGGTTATCACAAATAATACATTTCAAGGAACACCAACAGGAACCAAAATTTTCATAAACGAACATCTAACTCCCGTAAACAAGCTAGTACTAATGAAAGCCAAAGAAAAAGCAAGAGAAATTAATTATAAATTCGTTTGGTTCAAAAATGGCAAGATCTTTGTTAGAAAAAAATCCCGATTCCCATATAATCAAAATAAAAACAGTTGACGGTATTCAAGCAAGGATGGTTAGGTGAAATTGGTGATGGTGATATACATAGTAGTTCCTCCGCATGCTGTTGCGGTATGTGTATTTATTACAGAATTATATTTTTGTTTAAGGTATGGATGTACAACAACTACATCATATTTTGGACAATGAAGTAATAAATACAGCAATATTTGATAGTATTCAAGCCAGTAACAATTCCATTGAAAATTTCTGTTTAAAGGATAATTTTAAATTATTACATATAAATATACGTAGTGTAGCGCAAAATTTTGATGAACTGTTGGTTTATATACGTGAATTTAAGAATAAGTTTAATTTGATAATATTATCTGAGACATGGTACAGTGAAAATGAAGATTGTTTCAACATTCCAGGATATAAGGCACACTATAATTTCAGTAAAATCAATCAAAATGAGGGGGTGTTGATACTAGTAAAAAGTTCTCATAAATATTTTGTTAAAACAATAAGCATTGATCAATTTAAATTTTTTAGAATAGAATTTCATATAGATAACAATAAAACAGTCATTACTTGTTTATATAAATCTCCGGTCTATAATACCGACACTTTTATAGAGCAGCTTCAACGATATATTACTAAACATTGCAAAACCCCTAATGAAATCATAACAGGCGACATAAATATTAATATATTGGAAAGTTGTGCACATGCCCAAAGTTATTTGAATTTAATGAGTCAACAAGGTTTTGTATCATACATAAATAAACCAACAAGAATTACAAACTTTAGTAAAACATGTTTAGATCATATTTTTAATACAACAAAAATTTAAAAAAGTTCGGTGCTTTCAGCTGTTTTTCTTTCTAAAATAACTGATCATTGTCCAGTTTTTTGTCAAATAAATTTCGATAACACACTGGATAATGGTGGCACACCTATTAAGCGTGTATACAGAAAAGTTAATTACAAAATGATAGATAAAAATATGAAAATAGTTAAATGGAATTATATTTTAAATAACGATATCGAACAGTCATTTGATAAACTGGTTAACACAATAATAGATGAAAAAAAAAGCCACCACCAAAAAAAAGTTAAATTCTAAAGAGTTCAAAAGACATCCCTGGATAACGCAAGGTGTTATCAACGCAATCTATGCGCCTGACCGTCTGTATAAGCAAACAATCTTAAATCTAGAAAACAACGTAATAAAACAAACATCAAACTTACAGAAACCTTATATACCAACCTTAATAAAACAGCTGAAAATAACTTACTATGAGAATTAAATGAAAAATGTTAATAAAGACCCTAAGAACATTTGGCAACTTGCCAAAATGTCTCTTAATTATGACCAAAATAACGCAAAACCTCGATGTGATATCACACCAGATAAATTTAAGGAGTTCTTTACAGATATCGGGCAAAACCTTGCCAATAAAATTAACATAAATGAAAATTAACAAAATAATATGTTAAAAAATATAACCTTTACTAGTAATACTTTTTTTCTTACACCTACCACCCCCGATGAGGTAACCAAAAATATTTAAAAATTGAAGGATGGAAAAGCGCCTGGGTATGATGAGATTTCTTCAGAATTATTAAAGAATATTGTGGATAGTGTCTCCTTTTCCCTTTGCCAATTATTCAATGAGTGCTGTTCACAAAGTTATTTTCCAAATTGTTTAAAAAAATCCTTAATAACACCTATTAGAAAAACTGGTTCATTTGATGACGTAAATAATTATCGTCCTATTTCATTGATATCTAACTTTGCTAAAATATTTGAAAGATTGATTAAAGATAGGCTTTTATCTTTTCTTCAAGTTAATAATATTTTATCTACGAAACAGTTTGGCTTTACTGAGAACAAAAGCACTAATGACGCAGTAGCACTTTTAACTAATTATATTTATTCGGCTCTTGATGGTTCAATTCCCTGTTCAGCCATATTCTTAGACTTAAAAAAAGCCTTCGACACTGTAAACCATAATTTATTACTAAAGAAACTTGAGATTATTGGTATCAGGGGTCATGCCCATAATTTGTTTCAAACTTATCTTTTAGACAGAACACAAGGTGTAGTAATTAATAACATAAAAAGTAACGGAACAGTGGTTAAATGTGGTGTACCTCAAGGAACAGTACTTGGGCCTTTACTTTTTTTAATTTACATTAATGACCCATTAAATTTAAAGTTAAATGGAAAACTTGTATCATACGCTGATGACACAGTATTGTTTCTTGAAGGACCTTACTGGTCACAAGTGAAAGAAGTGGCTGAACAGGATTTGAAAAGTATCAGAACCTGGTTGGATGCTAATATTTTAACACTAAACTATGAAAAAACTACCTTCTTAACATTTAGCATAAATAAAACCAAACAGAGTAATATCACTAAGCTAAAAATTCACCAAAGTAAGTGTAAACATGTAAACTGTAATTGTGAAAGTGTCCAGTGTTCTAGCACTGTCAAATACTTAGGAATAACAATAGATGAGCTTTTAAGGTCGGATGTTCACATTAACAACCTAGGAAGCAGATTACGAAAATGTTTTTACATATTTAAAAAACTACGTGAAATTGTACCTCTAGGAACTCTATATATTTTTTACTATGCTTTGGTAGAATCTCTTCTTCTTCTTCTTCTTTGTCTTTCCCTTTTTGCCATTACAGCGTTGGGGCTAATCACCCATAAGGCGGGAAGTTGATTCAGAGAAATACAAAAAAAAAAGAAAGAATCTCTTCTTAATTATGGTATAATCGGGTGGGGAGGTACTTCCGGAATGTATACAAAAATCCTTCATACAATTCAAAAAATTCTGTTTAAAATAATGGTGAAGAAACCTATGAGATATCCTACAAATTTAATAATGGCTGAACTTAAATTATTGCCTATTTCTAAGCTTTATTTATTAGCTGTTATTAAATACGCATATAAAAATCTAGAATGCATTTCTTTTACCAATCATGCACACAACACACATTGTAAAAATCTGGTGTGATACACTCACACAACTTCCTTTTACAGTAATCTTATAATTAGTGAAAAATTTAATTTTTAATTTTTAAGCATTTGTCAAAAATTTTCAAAAATTACGAATTCTACAAAAACGGTACAAAATAGAGCGTTAGTTGAAAAGACAAATTTTCTCTAAAATCTTAAGCAGAATTCAAAAATGTAATAATATACCGGGTGTTCTATTTAAAATAGGAGTTAATAAAAAAAATAGAAAAAAAAACAAAAGAAACCCAATTTAGAAGTATTCAATTGGAAAATCACCAATCTCACGTCAATGCACATTAAAAATGTAATAAAAATGTGAAGTTTGAAAAAAATCGTTAGAGCCGTTTTTGAAAAAATCGAAAAAAACTTAAAAATCACAAGAGTAAACACCTACTTCCGGTTATGCGATTTTCTTCAAAAGCTTGCTGTCTTATCTACATAGTACACAAAACTTATATATGAAGTTTCAACGCCATACCTCTTTTCGTTTTTGAGATATTCTGTTCACAGACAGACAGACACACAGGCAGACAGACACACAGACACACAGACCAATGAAAAAAAAATATGTTTTTTGGGATCAGGGGACTCTAAAACGTGAAGATCTGTTGAAAACTCAATTTCGAATTTTTGGGGTGAATCCAATACTTCCTTTATCGTAAAAGGAAGTAATAAAGAAGTAATGGCCCAACTAACTAGAATGAATAAGACATTTGGTCAGAGCTTATTCCTTTACTATGCTTCCAAAATATATAACAAATTTAATCAATATCTATTAATTAATAAATTTCTAATTACAAGTAATAACTTCAAAAAACATGCTAAAACTTGGCTTGCAAACTTGACAAACGAAGATTTAAATTTTATTTATGTGCAACCCTGATGACAGTAGTTACAATAACTCATCATTGCGATATTTAAATAACATGCATTTTATTCCACTCATTATCTAGCCCCGCGACAATATTATAGCAAAAACCACACACAAACTGTTTTTCAGTTTTAGTGGTCTATATTCCCCAGTCACTTTCATTGTACCATTTTCTCATTTCAGTGGGGAATATATAACTTTATTATCTCGTGTCGAATAAATGTACAAAAAGAAGTTATCAATATCAATATTCACACCTGTTTATCTAAGATACTACATTTTATTTACGATTAATAAAAATGTTTAAGTTTAATATTATAAAAAAAATTTATGTAGAAGCACAAGGAATGATAATAAAGTTGTTATTATTATTATTATTATTATCTCTCACTGATACCAGGAAACAGTCTAACAATGCAAATTGTATTGCTGCAATGTGGCCAATACTGACCTGCTCCTCATCGTCCAAAAACCCAGAATAGGACATGTTCACCAAGATGTCGTAATTTCCGCTGTGGTCGTTTTCTAACATAACTCTTCCATATGTGTCCCCATTTTTATCCTGAAGGTACTGGAACAAATCGGGGCACGGGTTCGGCGGTAAGGGGGCCGAGGACAGGCACTGAAAAAATACACCCGCGCTTAGAACAGTCAACAGTGCCCCTCTCATTTTGGGAGTTCGGATCTCACTGATCTTCGGCTGACCATGACCCAAGTAGACTCTGTAAAATGTAAGAAGTACATAATGCGCAGAAACGAGTTCTCGTCTAGACAAGTTCACATTCAAATTTAAGGGGAGGTTGGAACTCAGTGGCGCAGCACGCGGAACGCGCACTCTATAACCTATAACCTAGCATTTGCAGTTAGCTGTTCTGGAAGTGTAATTCTTGTTTCGCAATGTGATTTCTTGTCTTTCCTTGCTAAATGTAATACATTGTCTTTACAAAATCTCCAGAATATGCTAAATACAATAATTTGATACTCAAAAGTTCTATATTTTGTAATATACAAGTACCCCAACTTTACAACGAAAACCCTACGCCACTGCCCATCAGCCGACTAATAATTGCATCTTCCCTCGGGCGGCTTTGTCTAAAACTGGTTTAGCATTGCTGACGCTTCGGAAACAACAACATCAAATATCCCCTTGATCACAAAAAATGCGTTGTGGTTGCTGGTGTCAGTAAACAAACTGCTGCCTTCAATTAATTGATGCACTTCAAAATGCCTGTCCATTTCAGAGAAATGCTTTCAAGATCAGCTCGGGACACATTTTAGTGCAACATGTTGAGACGCTCAAGGGAACACACAATAAGTTCACATGCGTGATAGGGACGGTCACTGTTTAATAATAATAATAATAATAATTGCTCAACAGGAAACCTTATTTACAGAACAAATAACGAAAATATAACTATAACTATAATTAATCGTTAGCTAAAGCGCTCTAATGCCACACTTCGTAAGTGATTTCGGCCAGAATAGCTATTTATGCAAGAAGTGCTAAAAGTCGACGTTTATGTACGCGTTGCATACAATATTTTATCTACGACCTTAATTTTACCGTTATTAATCCATAAATATCGATTTAACAAAGGTTTGCATCTGGGACACCTTTAATTTATGTCATAATAAACAGTAGACCACGCCGCACGCGCGATTGTTTGCCGCGCCAGTGCTGTCAAGGTGAGTTACGAAATGTAATTATTGATACTCCACATAATGCTTTAATTATTTCAAAAACACTTTACCTCTAACGCAAGAAGCAACTAGAATAACTTTAAAATCTCACTTCCAGTTCGAAATTGTAGTTTTATAACCTCACTTCACTTTTAGCCTATGTGCTGAAAGTAAACAGCTGATTTCTTTAACCACGGTAAACTATAAAAAGTCACTTTTAGTGAAACAGGCTGGCGCTAAAAGGCCTACTTTTAGTAGTGGTCGTAGATAAAAATGTATATCACATGCCGAACCAATATGATTGTAGTTACAGCACATCATATAAATCGATGATTTTATCATTATATTCGTGTTAAGAGTGGAACAGTAAAAAAGTGTATGGTGTCTAAACTGGACTGTGCAGGGCTTATTCAATTTAAATTCACAATTTACAGAACACCATGTTGGTATTTAATTTTGAGGTTCATTTCCTCTGAAGCGAGTCGTCTGTTATTGTTGGGATTAAATTTACCTAGCTTTCTAGTTTTAACAAAGCTTCCATTGAATTCGGAATCTGCGACTTTTAAGATCTCAGAAACCGAATTATGGTTACTTTTTTTTGTGTAGCATGGTCAGTTTAATCTTCACTAAGCCCAAACACACGACGATTAGGTCTTTCGATCTCCTCGACAACTTCCTCAAATTTAAGGTGGCTGATTGAAGATCTGCCTTTAAACCTGCAATTTCTTTTTGTAAGTTTAGGATGATATTTTTTAATGACCGAATTACACTGCCCACGTCTTGACAAGTGGAACATGCCTAGTTAAGTGACTTATTTCCATTCAACATACGAACTCTTTATGCTGACTAGCGACAGTTTAGCATACGAAAATAGAAATATTTTCTTTGCAGAAATAGTATTCCACAGTTTGGTGGTGATTTCATGCCTAGTTAGAGCCACATGAAGAATTTAGCGTTGGCTTGTGCCCCGATGTTACGCCTATGGTTTCGTGGAGATGATAAGTTCGCGCATAAATTATTCGCCAAGGTTGATAGGTTATTTGTGAAATAAATTAAAAAATTTAAATATTGGCGCTAAAGCTAAAATTGCAATCCCAGCACATTTATCTGAAGTCAATGAAATAAATAGTTTTTATATAAATTCGATTCCTAACATTAACAATACTGACGTTGACGACATTGTAAGTTTCTATCAAAACAATAAATTAACTTCGAACGATGTACAATTTAAGTTTAGAGAGATAAATACTTCGGATGTACTTAAAATTATTCATGAAATAAAAACTAATGCCGCAGGACACGATGGATTAAATATAGAAATAGTAAAACTTTGTATGCCTGCAGTGCTTCCTTACCTTACTCACATAATTAACTGTTCACTTCTTACAAATTTCTTTCCAGATAGCTGGAAGAAAGCAGTAATTATTCCACTACCAAAGAAATCAAATCCTGAGTGTTATAAAGACTTAAGACCAATTAGTATCTTACCTGTTTTGTCTAAAGTCCTTGAAAAGGTGATGAATTCGCAACTAAGGAAATATTTATATGAAAATAAGATAATACCTGACATTCAGTCTGGCTTTCTACCTAACAGAAGTTGTTCGACAGCCTTACTATATTATGTCATAGATGAAATTCTAACCGCTACTGATTCGAATAAAGTATCTGCGCTTACGCTACTTGACTATAGTAAGGCATTCGATACAATTAATCACAAAATTCTGCTAGCTATACTGAATTACATTGGCTTGTCTGAATCTGCAATTGCCCTATTTGAAAGTTATTTGACAAATCGTATGCAGTGTGTAAAAATATCAATGTCTACATCTAATTATTTACCAGTTGTCAAAGGAGTCCCTCAAGGTTCTATTTTGGGCCCTTTACTATTTATTATTTACACATCAACTTTT
The DNA here is from genome assembly GCA_940337035.1 of Agriotes lineatus. Classification (NCBI taxonomy): domain Eukaryota; kingdom Metazoa; phylum Arthropoda; class Insecta; order Coleoptera; family Elateridae; genus Agriotes; species Agriotes lineatus. The sequence continues at coordinate 150,705 of CALNHX010002008.1, forward strand.
TACCAATGTGTTGAAACTTGTAAGTTGAAAATGTTTGCCGATGACTCTCAGTTGTTGCACTCTTTCTTCCCAGATAATTATAGAGACGCTGTACGTGATATCAACTTTGACCTCAATGCTGTAAGGTGTCGCGGCAGCGCTCTCTGGTTATTAATCCCCAAAAGTCAGTTGTTGTATTGTTTGGGAATAAGGATGCTGTAGCTGTACTGACTGATAAAATACGAGTAGCGATTGATGATCTTCCCATTCCTATTAAAAGCGAAGCTAAAGATCTTGGTCTCATCATAGATAATACCTACATTTCGGTATGAAAAGCATATTACCAATTGTATTAGAAAAAGTATTCAGGCACTGAAGTTAATTTATCCCCATAGACACGCTTTGTCAATTGAAACCAAGTCGCTACTTTGTAATTCACTTGTTTTATCCAATTTTTCTTACGGTAGCGAGATCTATGGCCCTTCTATAACTCAGGATTCTTCTCGTAAAATACAGAGAATTCAAAATTCCTGTTTACGTTTAATCTTTAGCATTAGAAACTACGAACGAATATCATATAAACTAAAAGACTTGCAATGGTTATTTATGCAAAATAGACGTCACTTACAGTATGCTACTCTTTGTCACAAAATTATTCAAACAAAGCAGCCAGCTTACTTATATAATAAAATCAACTTTAGGACAGATGTGCATACTCGAAATCTAACATTTAAAGGAGGCATATCTCCTCTTTACCATAGAACAGTGTTATTCGAACGGTCTTTTCAGTTTCAGATTTATAAGATCTACAATGATATACCTAAAAAATTTAGAAAACTCCATCACATCAATTTTAAAACGAATATGTATAGCCATCTATATAGAATACAAATAAGCTAAGCGTCATGCCAGCTAATAACATTGATTATTGTTGTTAGGAAGCAATTTGGAACTATTAGTAAACGTGCAACGACATCACTTATCTATATGTATATGTATATGTTATTTTTTTTTGTATTTAATCCATTAGTTGTAGGCAATGTGTCCACGGTATATATTTACGTTATTCAAGGCGCCACTGGAAGAGCAAGGGTGGAAAACCACTAATTTGAATTGGCGCCTTGTGATTTCTTCAGTCATGTTATTTATTTTGTGTTTTATCAATATTGTATTATATATGTTTTATTTGTGGTTGAGGAATAAATATATTATTATTATTATTATTTATTCGACTATACACTTATTACATAAAGAATATGCTGAATAACACTTACAGGTCGTTGTTGATAAAGCTTGTTAACTATCACAATACTTGCTAAGATTTGTTACCATGGTGTCAAACTTATCAATTAATAATTCTTACTATTATATCATTTTACTTATGTATATATTGTAGTTAATTGAAATATACTTCCAAATAACATCCGTGTCCGCCTGAATAAAATAGAAAGGCGTTAGTTGACAATAACTATAAAGCGAAGTTGTAAATGCTACAACTTTTGTACTTTGTTAAGCTAGTAACTTATCCGCTCTGTCGGCTGTTAAGTAAGTCTCTAATTTTTTTTTAAGTAGGTGGAGAACTATATAACATATGAAACGTTAGTTAGTTTAGTTAGTATGTATATGATGTTCACGATCTTTTCTCAACAGAGCAGGCTATGTTAGGGTGCAATTTTTGTTGGTACCGTTTAGTAATAAATAGCTATGACACAAATAGGTTATGTCATATTCAATTTCAGGTTATGATTTTGAAAGAGCTTCACTGTTGCCATTTAATTGCTCTTCTATATAATCAAATCCCGGCAAATCGTTGATGTTTCTTTTCAAATTCTTTATTACGTTTTCAGAATTTACTAGGATCACTTCTTGTTTTTCCAATTCTGAAAATAGTTCTGGAAATATACTAAAATTATTTTTTTTATAAAAGTTTACTGAGGTTTACAAACACTGTGCTGTTCATTTAGTATTTTCTAATCTATTTTAAAGTTTTAAAATACATTTATTAGTAAAGACAACGATTTGTTTATATAAAATTTGAATATGCTTCACAGTACAAATTTGTTCTAACGTTTAAAATGAAAAATTATTATAATTATACGTTTCTGTATTTAATTTTCGCTAAAATCTGATTTATTAAGCTTCTTCTTCTTCCTCTTAATTTAGGCTGAGTGCCTGTTATTTCCACACATTGAATGCGGTTTTATAATCCATCTTAAGCCGCGGCCGGGGTAGATGGCTAGCCTAACCCCTTGAATTAGGGAAGAATGCCCTCACAGGGGTCACGACCACCAAAGATGTTCGTATGATGGCCGGAGAGCGTTCGATGTTTCCAATGTACGGGTGTGGGGCTCGAACCCACTACCTGCCGACTGCTGGCGCAAGCACTCTACCAGCCGGCTACACGCTCTCTAATTTATTAAGCTAATATTGCTAATTATTGTTTCTTTAAAACACAGTTTCAAGTGTCAATTCTCTGATTCTCCTAGAGAAATAATGAAAAGAGGAACATTTTCAATCGAACACGTTCCCATATGTTTTGCCCAGTCTTCCGAAATTAGTTTTGCACAATGATTACAATAATTTTGCCACATGTCGGGGGTACATTTTCATAGAGCTTCACGCCTTAAATTCGAAACCCTATCTTTAGATGAAGGCTGGGAATTTATGTGCTTATTATAGAAGCCTTTACATTGCCCCCAAGCCATTTCAATCGGGTTAAACTGACAATGGTACGGGGGCAACTTAAGAACTTCATAACCGTGCTCTATCAAAGTTTCGTCGGTCAGGTAACGTTTTTGTTTGTCTGCTAATAAAGGTTTCACTAATTCCCACAACCCCTTTTTTGTTAATTTCGATTCAAATTGCACCCCTTGTTTAACCAGCCATTCCTGCATTTGCCCTTTCTTACTAGAAAATGTGGGTGGTTTGTCCAACTGCACCGAATGATATGGTGCATTGTCCATCACCACCACACATTTACCTTGCAGCTTGGCCAATGCAGGAATGAGCTGATTAACCACCCATTTTTGAAAAATTTCTCCATTCATTGTTTTATGATAGTCTCTATCATTGTTAGCAGAGTCAAGTAGCAAGTCACATCCCTCCAGAAAACCAAATTTTGTTCCCGCGTGCAAAACCGTAAAACGTTTCCCCTCACTTTTAATTTTGGCTGGATTACTTTTCAAATCTGTTTCATGTAACCATTGACGAATCGAAGACCCATTCTGGTAGATCCACGTTTCGTCAAGGTACACGAAGACCACGTTTTCACTAGAATTTTGAAACTGCAAATATCTTTGTAGAAATTTAATTTTGGCTGCAACGACATGTTTCGATTCACATAAAATTTTGCGTCCATCGACTTTTTTATGTTTGTAACCCATTGATTGCCGGGCTCCATAGCTCAGTGGTAAGCATTCTGGCTACTGATCTAAGGGTCGGGAGTTCGATTCCCGATCCCGGCGAGGTCTTTAAAAATAAAAAAAATGCGAATGAAAACCTCTACAGAATGCCATCATTCGGAAGTGATGTAAAGCCGTGGGTCCCATGTTACTACGATGTGTAGCATGTAAAAGATCCCTTGCTAAGGTTGGAACTCCTTAGTCTCGGCAAAATTCTAAGTAGGACAAAGGTACCTGGTACTCTGCATGCCCAGGCCTTGTTCATGGGGTTGGCAAAAAGGGCCTATAAAGGCCTACTTGCTAGACTCGCTAGAGTCTCCCCAAAAATAACACTAACTAACTAACTAACTAACTAACCCATTGATTTGATAATTTTGAATAAAGTAGTTCTTCCCCCTGTAAATTCTAAATTTGCTTTCGCTTCCGCTAATAATGTATCTAAAGTAAAATGTTCATTTTTCGAAGTATAATGCCAAATCAGTCGCTGCAAATCTTCTCTAAAAATATAATTTGTGAATTTGTCAGTTTTTGATCGTTTTCCAGAAATAGAAGTTTTCAAATTGTCAGGCCCTCCTTTCAAAATTGCTCTTACCATCCAATCCGAAACCTAAATAAGTCGCGATTAACAAAAAATGCAAAATCACATATTAAATATTTACCCCAAAAATATCAGTGATTCTGTTTATAATTTGCTTTTTCTCCAAGTTCGTGTCCTTCTCGTAGCTATCATAAGTCTTCTTTATAGCTGCTTTTATGGTTGCGTGTATGATTTTTGGCATTTTGAATAATATTGCAAAACAACGTAATTGCAACAACGGCAAAACATTTGACTTGAAATAATTTGAAGTTTACGTCTTGTCAAGTTTGACTTTTATCAAAAAGACCTGCGAGCAACCTAATAAAAACATATCATAGCCTGCTCTGTTGAGAAAAGATCGTGAACGTCATATAGTTTAATTTCGATAACATTATGTTCAAAAACTAGTTGTCCGTGACACGCTGATAAAATGTGTTAATCGGTATAATAATATAAATTATTAATTCATAAATTTGACACCATTGTAACAACTCTTAAAGTTTTAAAATAAATCCTAAATAAACACAAAAATTAAAGTACCAACAGAAACGCAATTGATAATTACAGAATTTACTACAATTTTCGAAATTTTAATCAAAATGATGGGGTAGTTGTGCATATTAAGGAAACAGTTAATGCAAACGTTAACATAATTAACGCGAATTCGGGACTCAATATTCTTCGATTAAATTTTCTGCTTAATAATAGACGATGTGGTGAAGCTTGCCTCACACTCAAAAGCGGTCACACATTCTATTATAGAGGTAACGACACGCAAAGAATAAATGGAGTTGGGTTTCTGATTCACAAAAATATAACTAAAAACATAACACAATTTAAAAGTATATCCGAACGAGTCATCTCAATAAACTTAAAAATTAACAAAAGATATGAATGTAAAATAATTCAGGTATATGCTCCAACATCTGAGCAGGAAGACGACGAAGTGGAAGAATTATAAGATGAAATTAACCAAGCTTTAAAACAAAACCCACTACAGTCTAATAATCGGTGATTTTAACGCCAAAATAGGCATAAGACAGGAAGAAAATGAAACAGGTGTAGGTCCTTTTGGACTAGGAGAACGCAATGAGAGAGGACAAAGGTTAATAAACTCCGTACAAGAAAACAACTATCACATTACGAATATTTACTTCTATAAAAAAGATAGCCGACGATGGACTTGGAGAAGTTCCAACTGAACCATCAAGAACTAGATAGATTACATCATCACAAACAACAAAAATATAGTTATGAACACAGAAACAATAAACTCAATTAACATGGGAAGTGACCACAGAATGGTGAGAAGTAGAACACGCTTTAATATAAGATCAGAAAGACAAAAGCTAATGCAACCTAAGAAAGAGAACGCAACCGTCGATCAACTAAAGATCAAGAAGATAGAATATGAGCAGGAACTCAGAAAACTCATAATCACAAAGAACTCTTCATTGAATGAAATAAATAAGCAAGTAACCCAACACATCTTGAAAACTGCAGAAAAACTTATGACAAGGAAACTTCAGAAGCAAAGAAAACTCACAAATGAAACTGTTAACTTGATACAGAAAAGGAAGAAGATGAGAAGTGAATCAACTAATAACCAAAACGTCGATCTTCCAGAAATCAATAAAACGATAAGGAAGAAAATTAGGAATGACTTAAGAAATTACAAGAACCAACAAATCTTAAAAACATTAGAAAAAGGGAAAAGTTTAAAATATCTTACAAAAACAATAAGAGGAGGAAGAACACAAATAGTAAAAATAACTAACGAAAATAATGAGACGATATCACACATAGATGGGATAAAGAGAACAACTGAGAACTATTATAAAAATCTGTATACAAGTAAAGAAACACCTCCTCCTGGAAAAACAAAGAAAGAGAGAAAACAAGTACAAAACGTAGGTTCAGAAGAGATACCATCCATAACCAAAGAAGAAATTACTAATTCCTTGAACAAATCGACAAAAGGACGAGCGGCAGGAGAAGATGGAATATTAAATGAAATGTTACAACTAGGAGGAGGACCAGTCCCGGAAATGTTAGAATGCTTATTTAATAAATATCTAGAGAATATAGATACGCCGGCAGACTGGGATAATGCAAATATGATTTTACTATATAAGAAAGGAGACAAAACACAACTAGATAATTACAGGCCAATAAGCATGTTATCAACACTACATAAGCTATTCACCAAAATAATAACAGAAAGACTAACAACAAAACTAGACAATTACCAGCCACGAGAACAGGCTGGTTTCAGGAAAGGTTTCAGCACCCTAGACCATCTTCAAGTAGTAAGAACGTTAATAGAAAAATCTAACGAATATAACCTCCCCCTATGGATAGCCCTAGTCGATTATGAAAAGGCTTTCGACTGATCGAAACCTGGTCAGTCCTAAATGCTCTCACTAACCGCCGAATAGATAGTAGATACACAACCCTTATCCAAAGCATTTCCAAAAAAGCGTCATTCCAAGTAACACTCCATGGAAAAACAAACAAAATCCAAATTATTAGAGGTGTGAGACAAGGGGACACAATGTCTCCTAAACTGTTTACTTTGGCATTGGAGGACGTATTCAAAGAGCTAAGCTGGGAGAAAAAGGGAATCAGGAATCACAATAGAAGGCGAATATCTAAGTCATCTGCGTTTTGCCGACGATGTGGTTCTGATAACGTCTAATAGAGAAGAACTACAAGAAATGCTGACAGAACTATATCAAGAATCCAATAAAGTGGGACTTAAAATGAACACCTCAAAAACAAAGTTCATGACCAATGAAAATATTGCAGATGAGGATATAACAATACAAATTGACAATTTACAAATAAGAAAAACCGAATCATACGTATACTTAGGCCAGAAAATGACACTATCAAAAGATAACCTCAAGGCAGATCTCTCTAGAAGGATATCACTGGCATGGTCAGCTTTTGGCAGCCTTCACGATATTCTAAATTCAGTCTCGCCAAACACATTAAAGGCGAGAACATTTGACCAGTGTGTGCTGCCTGTGCTGACCTATGGCACAGAGACCTGGGCTATAAATAAGGAAATAATACACAAATTGCAAGTAACCCAACGTGCCATGGGGACACGTATGTTAGGTATACATCTTACAGATCAAATGAGGAAATTCGTAGACGGTTCAGAGTGACAGACGTAGTCGAAAGCGTTTGTAAATTGATATGGAGCTGGGCCGGACACACCGCCAGACTAACTGACAATCGATGGACTCGCCGAATTATCGAATGGCGGCCACGAAACAACAAAAGAAGCCGTGGACGTCCATTAACAAGATGGACAGACGACATCAAACGATTAGCTGGCACGAAGTCGATGCAAAGAGCTCAAAGCCGCAGTAAATGGATAGAATTGCAACAGACATATCTACAAAGGTGGATGATAAGTTAGAGGAGGCATAAATGCGACGATGGATAACATTGCTGAATATGATGATGATTAATAATAGAGCATATGGAATCTCTACGACATATCGCCCACCTTCTAGCAACAGATACGATTTTTTGATGGATATCAGAACAATCATGCAGAACTGTAATCAGCAGTTTGAGATTTTTGCTGAAAATAACAATATCGACTTTCTTGATACTAACCAGTATAACGTCTGCAAAATATTTGATCTTGTTGAACGAATTTGGCTTTATTACATATTTACAAAAACCAACAAGAGTGACGGCCAACCCAGTAACTTGTATCGATAATCTTTGTATTAAATGTGGAAATAATTTAATTCAAAATTTATTTCTAGTAGTCATTGAAACTGCGATTTCTGATCATTTCCCAATTAGCTTACTTGTAGGGATGGGCGCGTGACGTGAAAACAGTCGTGTCACGCCGTGTCACGGCGTGTCACGTCATGAACGTGACTAATATTTGAAAATCGTGACGTGAACGTGAGTGAACGTGAGTGAACGTGAGTGAAAATTTCCAAGGCGTGATTCACGTTTCACGTTATTTTCACGTTAAATATTTAGTAACGAATAAAAAACTGCAGGGTGCAGCAAATTCGTTAAATCACAAATTGTGCCAAACAAGTTACATTATGTGGCTTTATTTTTGGACCCTAATTATAAATCCTTAAAGTTCATACCTTCACAATAAAGAGAAGATTATAATGCAAATAAAGCTATAGATGATAATGATGAAATACATAGCAAACGACTCGAAACTGGTACATCAGCATCAGATTCTTATCTTTCTACACTTAGAGATAGCTCTAACGATGACACATGTAATTAGAATGATGTCGAAACAGAACTAAATTAGTATGTTAAATTAAAATTCGGAAATGTAGATGACATTTTAGGATTTTGGAAAAACAGTGCAAATACGCCACTGTTAAAAAAACTTGAGAAATTTTAAACATACCGGCAAGTTCCGCTACAAGCGAAAGAGTATTTTCTACAGCTGGGCGAATTTTAGAAGAGCGCAGAATTGGACTTAACGCTGAAAATGTTGATTACATATTATTTTTAAATAAAAATTTAGTGTGTAGATGTGTAGATGAACTTATTATTCTAATAAAAGTAACGGTTTGTTTTTTATACTCGGCTAACGCTGAAAATGTTAATTACGTTTTATTATTAAACCAAAAATGTATTGTGTAGATGTGTAGATGAACCTATTTTTAGAAAAGTACCCAATGTTTTGTTTTGTATAGTCGACTTAACACTGAAAATGTTGATTACGTTTTATTTTTAAACCAATTTATTTTGTACTTGTGTAGATGAACTTATTGTTCTAATAAAAGTAATGTTTTTTTTTGTATACTCGCCTTAACGCTGAAAATGTTGATCCTTGTACTTTCAAACCAACGAATTAAAAGTGATGCCTAGCAACATATACCTTCTGTACTAATACCAATAAGGGAAACGTCAATTCCAATGACAGCTTTTGGTATCAGTATTTATCCCTTGTTGAAGTGATTGTAGTCAATTTTCATTTTTTTCTTTTTATGTCAACTATTCTGATTGCAACATATCACGTAAATTATGTCAGGTGCAAAACATATTTTTAGTTCTCTTTAGGGTTTTTTCATTGCTTTTAAATTTGAACATTCTGTTCTATCTGAATTTAAATTTTGAAATAAAAGCTGCGTGTCACGACGTGAGTGGCGTGTCACGCCGTGAACGTGAGTGAACGTGAGCGTGAACGTGCGTGAACGTGACTGTTTAAAGCAAGCGTGAAACGTGCGTGAAGTGAGCGAAAATTCACTCACGCGCCCATCTCTACTTACTTGTCAAAAATGACAATACAACATTATCGAATTTCAATTCAGATTTTTTAATAAAAATATAATAGTAATTGATTATAATAAATTGAGTCATAGACTATATAATGACATATGGACTGAAGTAATTACAACTAATGAAATGAATCTTGCGTTAAAGATATTCTTAAACAAAATAAAGACACATATCAGTCATGTACAAAAAATAATTAAAATATCATCTAAAAATTAAAAAATTTAACCGTAGATGACAAAGAGTATCTTAGTATCATTAAGAGAGAGAGAGAGAGATAAGTTAAGCCAGTAATAAAAAATCTCCAAAATCTTCAGCTACGTGATTATTATCGTAATTATAGAAATAACATAACTAAATCAATACCTATAACAGAAAATAACCTGGACTATAATTAACAAAGCAACGAATTCTACTAAAAAATAAACCTGTAATAGGTGACATTGCCAATAATGCTGATAATAATAACACTGATGATACAAATGAAGCCAATTTCTTTAACAATTTTTTCGAGATGTGGCTGTTGATATGTCTAGCGGAATTGTTAGCGCTGATGATTGTACATTTGAAAAAACATACGATCCGAACTCTATTTATCTGACACCTGTCGCAGGGATTGAAATTATTACTTACGTAAAATCTTTAAAAAATTTAAATCCTTTGCGACGAGACGGCATAACTAATAAAATTATTATATTGAACAGCACCTTATAAAATCTTTAGTTCATTTAATTAATATGTTTTTTCGCAAAAGTATTTTTCCTAGTCATTTTAAATCAAATTGAATTATTCCAATTTCTAAATCAGGCAATAAAACTTAGGTTACTAACCATGGCATTTTCTCTCTTACAAACTGTATTGGGAAAATATTTGAAAAAGCAATTAAAGATAGATTGATGTCATTTCTAAATTAATTTAACCTTTTATCCGAGTCCCAATATGGATTTCAAAAACACGTAGCAACTTATCAAGCCATATTCCAAATTACTAAAAATATATTGGAAAACTTAGATAGCAACTTGAAAACTCTAGTTTTCTTTCTGGATTTAGAAAAAACGTTTGATACAGTTGGTCATCACCTTCTGCAGCAAACTGGAGAGTATTGAAGTTAGAGGTTCAGCTTATGATTTAATAAAAAAATATCTAACAAACAGGCAACCAACAGTCAATGGTAAAAATACTAGTACTGTGACTGTAAAAATGGGTGTTTTACAGGAAACTGTACTTGAACCTATTCTATTTTTAATATATATCAATGACCTAACTAAATTAAATATTAATGCCAAAATAATATCTTACACTGATGACACTTCTGTTATTTTTGCTGCTGACGACCATGATAAGCTGGTTGGAAGAGTGGAAAATGGTATGGCAATAATAAATCACAAATTAAATTCTGAAAAACTCACTCAATGTAAATAAAATCAAATTTATTCAATTTGCCGTATCACAACTCCATAATAAATATATATTTGAAATTCTCTTACATTTTATGAATTGCACAGCCCAAAACAAGGTTAACTGTAATTAGAATCAAAGTATTCAGCTTGTGGAATAAATAAAATACTTATTAGGAGTATACATTGATGCTAATCTGAAATGGAAAGCTCATACAGACGAACCTGTGAAAAAGATTAGAAAAACTATATACAAATTTAAGCTACTTAGAAATATATTAAAATTATTTTCAATAAAAGGTACAGTTAATAGTACCATATGGTATAATTGGATGTGGTGGATTAGCAAACTGTTATCTGAATACACAGGAAATACTACAAAAACAAATATTAAACATTATATTTAAGAGAAACCATAAATACTCCACCGAATTATTATTCAATGAATCTAAAGTATTGACTATTCGACAATTATATATACAAAAATTTGCAATATTTTTTTTGACACAAATATCTAATTACATACATAACAAATAATTATGAAACAACCTTGAAATAGAAATCTTATGTATTTCTACCAAAAACAAATAAAGTCGCTTCTCAAATACATGTCTGTTATTTATTAAAAAATGTTTAATGGTATACCAACTCATATTAAATTATTAACAAATTTATAAACTTATAAACGCAATTTAAAAATCTGGTGTGATACACGCACACAACTTCCTTTTACAATGATCTTATAATTAGCTAAAAATTTGATTTTGATTTTTTAAGCATTTTTCAAAAATTACAAATTCTACAAAAACCGTACAAAATAAATCGTTAGTTTAAGAGACACATTTTCTCTAAAATTTTAAGCTAAATTCGAAAATGTAATAATATACCAGGTGTTCTATTTAAAATATTAGTTAAAAAAAATAGAAGAGAAAACAAAAGAAAGCGATTTTAGAGGTATTCAACCAGAAAATTGTCTATCTCACATAAATACACATTAAAAATTTAATAAAAATGTAAAGTTTCAAAAAAATTGTTAGAGCCGTTTTTGGGAAAATCGAAAAAAACTGAAAAATTACAAGAGTAAACACTATACTTCCAATAATGCGATTTCCTTCAAAAGCTTGCTGTTGAATCTGGATAGTACAAAAAACTCATATATGAAGTTTCAACGTCACACCTCATTTCTTTTTTGAGATATTCTGTTCACATGCACTCAGACAGACATACAGACAGAGAGATAGACAGACTAATGAACAAAAACATGTATTTTGGGTTCAGGGGACTCTAGAATGTGAAGATCTGTTGAAAACTCAATTTCGAATTTTTGGTGTGAATCCAATACTTCCTTTATCGTAAAAAATGGATTGTGGAACAGCCTTTGGATTGTTACGCTTTACTAAGAGAACCTACTATATAACAATTTTTGTAATTTTTACTTGAATATTTGTAAAATTTTGATATTTGCTTTTTTATTTTATGTTTATAAATACTGATCTTCATTTTAACATTATTATCTTAAGCCACGCACAAGCTTAAGCTCATATGACTAATACTGTTAATGTTTGAAATAAATATTGGAAATATATGTGTGAAATAAAACAAATAAATAAAAAGATATAATCATAAATTTTTATCTGAATCGTTAATTCAACGCGGTATTTCCAATGATTGTCTCAATTAACTTGTGTTTTTCTGAGAAAAAATATTTTTAAGGATCATTCCTTTATTTGAAAAGTGTCAGATTAACAGATGAATTGATTACACATAATCGAAGCTACTAATGTTGCTTTCTATGTCAGCCTTGTTTACACATATTTGTCGCACTCTACATACATATACAGCGTGTCTGAGAGCATACGCAACATAAGAAAGTTTGTTAACTTTTCTTATAAATAAAAATGTAATTGCAGCATAAGCGTAAGCGACCCGTGTATTGTAATATAGTAGAAATGGAGTAGATAACCCACGTGGGTAAATATCTTGAGCAGAAATAAGCTAGATCTTAGTTCCTTATCTTGGCCATGCTGTATAGAAGGTCGGTAACTAATCCCGTATATTTTGCTTAATCCAATTTAAATAACGGAACGCTTTTGTCTGAACATTCGGAATGTTTTTTCCACATCCAATTCCTATAGAAATAATACCATCTAGGTACCAATTATGTCTGTAGGAAAACATAACCGGCCCACCACCGTCCCCACTGCAAGAAAAATCTTTTGAACTGTAATCGTCCAAAGTACACATGTTGTAGGAAGTTATAATTATTGGTATCTGAACTTCATTCAGTATCTTCTTACATCCCTCGTTTGTTATTAAAGTAGTGCGAATTTTCTTTTTTATTTCTGACTTCGTCGTTGTAGTTGTTTTACCCCAACCGGTAGCGTAAAGTGTATCTCCTACAGAAGTAATATCTAATGTGGGAAGACAGATAGGACGAATGTAATCTGAAAAAGAAATTATATTTCATAATATTGATATTACATAGTAAAGCAAGGGTTATAAAAGCTTTGAGCTTTAAAGCTGGGTGTCTATAAATATATGACAAAAGTTACCTGGCATACCTTATCTATTAATTCTTAATTATATAGTATAGTATGTAGTTTTAAGTTAGATAGCTTCTAGTAAGATAATCCGATTTTTAATCTATCCTAATCATGATAAAATCAATAATCCGGGAAACCATAACATTACCGTGAGAGCATATTAGAACTACTGATATACAGTGTGATGATAAAGTTTGGAACATAATTCATAATTGCGTTATTTAATGTTTTAAAAAAAAACGCTCGACCAGGTCTATCTTATTTTTTAAATAGCCAACTTATGACCTAAAAATGTCATTTATGACGTAACCTATTTCTGAACGGTGACGTCATCATAAGTTTTTGCAAATGACAACTTGTGAGAGTGTGTTGAATCCGGTGAAAATAATGTACAAAATAAGTTTAAATACACTTTTTTACGCAGCATGGCATACAAAGCATTCCGAGGTATAACACAAGGCTATGTTGGATTGGATTGCCGTTTTGTAGTTAAAGGTTCAGGGTTGTTTCAACTCCCTCAACTGGGGGCGAGCTGCTATAGGGACCTTGCGTCCCTCTTCAGCCAAGAACGGGAATTGTAGGATGGGCGAGAGAAAGGAGCGGTGAACAATGGAAGAAAGGCCAGAAAACGTGGAGAAGTACTGCCCCGGCATTCGCCTCAGAGAAGGTACTCTGTTAACTCAGGAAACGCAACTTTAATGGAAAATCATTCATGGAACACAAAAACACAAACAAAATTTAGCGCAAATGTTCAAATTGTTCTACACCAACCATTTGGCATTGACCTAGACGAATGTAACACTTCGTACAAAAAAATCAAGTGTTGATAACTTTAGAAAAGTGAAGTAAAAATTCATTATTCTAAAGAAAACTCGTCCTAATAAAAACGGCGAGAAATTATTTCTTATGTTTAATTAAAGTTACGTTTCCATTTTTTAAAGTAAATATGCTATTTAAAAAAAAATATGTAAGGTACCATTTTTTTTCCATCATCATTCAAGTAGTAAGAAGGTCCATGGAAAAACAGAAAAAAAATTATTGTCATTTGCAAAAGCTTATGATGACGTCACCATTCAGAAATAGGTGACGTCATAAATTAGCCATTTAAAAATTAAATTAACATGGTCGAGCGGCGTTTTTAAACATTAAATAACGCAATTATTATATATGAAACTTTATCATCACACTGCACAGGGTGTCCCAAATTCGTGGGTGACCATTGGCACCTTGGAAACCGTAAGACATACGAAAAAGTTTAAAGTATGGCAAAGTTGAGCATTTGTGAGGTTATTAAAATTCCGTTTTTAAATTCTGAAAATTCCAAGTATTTCCGAAGATATTCCACAAAAACCGAAATTTTGAAAATTCGTTTTTTCTTGCTCCTGACTTTATTTAAAGAGATAATGCGAAACCAATTGAACATGTCCATGGTCACTTTTCCTGCACTACACGCTGGTGCTTTCAGATTTTATATTCGACGTTTCGTCTTTCTCAGCTACCATCATCAACTTCATTTTTTTAAATACGAATCTGGATTTTTATTTTAATTTTTGAAAAAGAGTAATTCCAAGAATGAGCATCTATCATGTTTTATAGTTTTTGAATATTTCGAGGCAAAAATTACGTCAAAATGCTCAACTTTGCCATAATTTAATCTTTTTCGTATCTCTTTCTTTCACTCTTTTTCCCCTCAGGTGGTGAACAGCAGAAATAAGATACCCGAGGCGAACCAAAACTAGCATAGAAGGCAACTTTCAAATTATGGAATTGATGGCTTCTATAATACCTCATCAAGTTCGCTTGCAGCAGTGAACGAAGGGTTCATTCTTGGTGTATGAAACAGTAACCATCAGGATGGAATGTTTACTATGTAAACTGGCAGCGGAAGATCGCAGACAACGCCAACGGTAACAAGTACAGCCTTTAAGTCAGTTTAACCTACTATCCATCACCAACACGTTCGGCAATCGCGGTGATTGCTATCTGCCAAAATGTTTCTCTTTAAAATAAATGATATCGAGTCATAGAGAAAAATTACCCCAGGAGACTAGAGAAAGACTCGGATTCTTTTACTTCAGCGGCATTAGGGCTCTATGAATTAGGCCAAAGAAATAGTCAGGTGAAACGGTTCTAGACTTCCTACATCTTCAGAGATGATACATCATGAACAATTTCCATAAAAAAAGTCACAGAAAATGGACATGCAGAAGCCCAAACAGGCGAGATAAAAGTGGTATCGATTGCATCATATGTAAACATAAACATATAGTGCAAGATGTATTCGTGATGAACAGATTTGTAACACCATTAGACCACCGTATTGTCCGCACAAAAATTTAAATCGATAGAAAATTAGAAAGCTAAAAAATAATGAGGCATAAACAAAATCAGACAGAAGTTGGCAAGCTAAACGATGAATGCAAATATAATATAGTGGTGGAGTTAAATACAACAACCAATAGAAATAAATTAACTGAAATGAACGAAAATCACGAAATATACCACCACCAAATAACAAAATTCTAAACACCAAAGATCTTAACCCTAGAACGCATACATCTAAGAAAGTTACATTAAAGCATATGTGGTGTCGTATACGACACCACACCTTTTTTGTTTAATGAGGCACTTTAAATTTACTATACTCCTTTTTTAATATCTGGAAGTTAATTTTGACTGCATAGATGCATATTAAAGCGCAAAACGAAAGTTAAAATTGTTAAAATATTTATTTATGAATATGAATAAATTAATTGTTAAATCTAAGGAACTGACCAGGTACTAATATCTACGTTAAACAGTGACAAATAACTACACTGTGATTTTTAAAAACTCAATTGCAGCAGGCTCTGGATACCCTGAATCAGTTGGCAGTACTGAAGTGTATTGTTGGTGACATTGTCTGTGTCAAAACTGACGCAAAACCTAACCTGCTAACCTCGAATTTGACATAGACTTACAGTGTCACCAACAATAAATTTCAGTATTGTCAACTGATTCAGGTTATCCAGGGCCTTCTGCCATTGAGTTTTTAAAAAACCACCCGGTAGTCTCTGCTGAGCACATAAATTACGCTGCAGGTTATCAGGTTAGGTTTTGCCTCAGTTTTATCACAGACTGACGCAAAATCTAACCTGCTAACCTCGAATTTAACATAGACTTACGGTGCCACCAACATATCATTCATACGTTTGAATTTTCACGGCCTGCAGAGGATCTTTTTTTGGATCTCTTGATATTTGCATCATAACCTCAAAAAGTTATTTAATGTCAGTTGAAATTAGTTCTAATTACAAGGGTCACCAACTCTGTTCCTTTTA
Source organism: Agriotes lineatus (assembly GCA_940337035.1). Taxonomy (NCBI): domain Eukaryota; kingdom Metazoa; phylum Arthropoda; class Insecta; order Coleoptera; family Elateridae; genus Agriotes; species Agriotes lineatus. The sequence continues at coordinate 167,205 of CALNHX010002008.1, forward strand.
GTAATTATAGTTAAAATATTGTCAAATTACCTTTGTAATATGTTATTTTGGTTGTCTGCTCCACTCTATCTGTTCGGCGGCTCAAGTATAATAGCTAACTGGCAATCCTATAAAGACAGTAGTGATAGCTATTTTAACAAATTCCACTTCGCATTACGTTACTATGAAAATTATGTACGTGAACTGATAGATGGCAAGTTGTTACCAACCAACACCTACCGAGAAAACTTGTTACGTGATTGCATAGATGGCGTCATATGCAACACCAAGTAACTAAAAAATGTATTATAAAGCTTGTAACAATTTTTGGAAATTAAAAATGAAAGGGATATATTAACAATAATCTTCTGGAGAGGTACTGAAAATATGAATATGATAACATAACAGCAAATTACTAAAAGCTAGATAGTTAAATAGGTGGTGTCTCATATGACGCCACCTATGCGTTCTAGGGTTAAGAATAAATGAAGAACTCTAAGATCAACGGGAAAAATAAATTTCATAAAATATGCCGACATCAATAAACTAATAAGAAGACAAGTAAGAAGAGGCATAAGCCAACATATATGCCGTTCACGATCTTATTGGGTCAGGTGAGGCTATGACCATCTAGTAATTTTGTTGGCAGTACCTCTGTGGCAACTAAACTCCCTAATGGAAATTGATAGTAATTGACACTTTTTGTGTTAGGTTAGGTTGTTTTCAGTTTAAGGTTATATTTTTGAATAGGTACATTGTTGTACGATGTCTCTCTAGTCTCGACATCAACTCGTGTTCTTTTAAATCTGGTCTGTCCTTTTTAAATTGGAAGTAGCATCGTATAATGGAAATTTTTGTTGTAAAAAAAATTATTCTGGGCATTTTGACTTTTCTTATGACTGAAATTAAAATTATTTTGGCACACTTGATAAGTCTTTTATTTTATTACGAATATTAAAATACTAAATCTGGCAATGCTGTGGCAAGAAAATGTCAAACAGACACTGACAGTGAAAAAGAATTTGCATCTGCTATATTACCGAATCAGTTAGTCTAACATGAAAAGGAAAAATCATAGCCAACTCTCTCCCAAAAAGGTCGTGAACGGATTATACCTCGTCTACCTTGTCTGTCAAGCCACATAAGTTGTCACTTTTATGACATTTGAAAAGAATAGTATATTATGTTACTAGAAGTAGGGGAAGTCGCGGCAAAGTGAAGTGACGAGGCAAAGTGTAATATATTTTTTCGACGACTGACAGCGAAAGTAGATTTTTCTCACTGTCATTTGACAACAGAAAGTTGACATTTGCCGCTGAGCGTGCGTTTTCATCATTTTGCCGCTCGCCGAGCGTTTTGGGTTTCCGCGTAAACAAATTAGGTAGCCACCATCAACATATAGAAATGGACTGCTAGTCAGAGCTGCGCGAGCCAAACGGGATAGAAAGAGAACGCATATGACTTGAGAACGCTCTGTCCTTGTTGGCGCTCAGTAGCGACCGCCCTGTCGATGTGACGTCATTTTCTGTCGGCCAATAGAAAGCCGGCAGGAAAAGGAACATTTTCTGTCGGCCAATAGGAGGCCGGCAGGAAAAGAAAATATAGTTCTTAAAGTGTTCTCTTTCTCTTTCTAACGCAAAGAGTTGCGCAGTCGTCCATTAGCGGTCCATTTCTATATGTCGATGGTAGCCACGTCCGAATGTTTCCTTGACAACGCCCGTCATTTGTGGAAATATAATCGCGTCACATGTCATAGACGGGTCGAGTAATGTTAACTTGATTGTCAATTAATTTTTGCGATAAAATAAAATTTGATATTTTCCTTTAGTAATATGCTCAGTCGTCGAAAAAATAGTATGTATGTTTCGAGCTAAAAGTGCGCTTGCCGCTTTTGCATGATTGCTGGTTTCGACTTCGTCTCAACCAGCAATATTCATGCGCAAGCGGCAAGAATGCACTTTCAGCTCTTAACATACAATATACTATTTTAAATTGTTATTTTTTCGCGCCCCGTCAAAATCGCCGTATGGTAGCATTCGCTAGTACCAACAATACCGCCGGAAAGTTAGTGAAGTGCATACGAGCGTCGTATGACTTATTGTGCTAAATTATTTGAAATTGCGTGTATTCTTTGTAATATTTTTAATCAGTTATGTAGTGTCCTATTTTTATAATTGATGCATGTGGTAGATTACTGGTTTTTGATAAAATATATGTACATTTAGCTGCAATTTAATGAAATTTAGATGCACCTAACCTTATAAATATTTGGGAGTAATGACCCTTTCAATTACATTAGAACCTGCCTCTATGCTTAAGTTAATGCTAAATTGCAGTTTTATTTATAATCCTTACAGATGACACTTATACATGCCTCCCGCAACATTCCCTCAAAAAATAGGCCTTAACTAAATAATCACTAAAAACTGTCACCAGCTTTCCTACTATTACCCTGTATCGAAGGGTAAAGTCTGCTTCTGAACCTGCTGTAGCAGCCCAAATAGTCGATTTAAACCTGCTTTTACCCATGAACAAGAAATTGAATTAAGATCTTATATATTACTTATGGAAAAACGACTTTTTGGTTTAACCATAAACGATTTTAGATCGTTAGCATTTCAATATGCAGAAAAAAATGGAATCCCTAGGAATTTCGGTCAGTCAACTCAACTTGCTGCTCGTGATTGGGTGGCAGGATTTCTCAAAAGAAACCGAGAAATGTTTCTTCGGCAGCCAGAAAATACATCCGCAGCTCGTGCTATGGCATTTAAGAAAGTGAATATTCTCGAAGAGCTTCTTGATAGGCATCATTTTCCGGCAAATCGCATTTACAACTGCGATAAAACTGGAATTTCTACAGTTTACACCAAACCTTCTAAGATTTTGTCTATGAAAGGAAAAAACAAGTAGGGACTCTGTCCTCTGCAGAACGTGATACCCTAATTACAGCATTTTTTTTTTAATTCTGTGGGCCCATATGTTCCACCCTTAAAAAATTTTTCACGGGTGAGGATGAATCCCGTGATTGAAGTAGGATTACCTCCAGAGACAATAGTGATTTGTCATCAATCAGGCTGGATGGAAAAAGATATTTTTGCGCCTACATGGTTCAATTATTTTCTTCGTTTTACAAAACCTACGAAACAAGATTCTGTGTTGTTAATTCTAGATGGGTATGCAACACATGCAAAAACGCTGAACTAATTGAGCTTGCACCTATGAACCTTCACAAACTACTAAACCGCCTCAGTCTGCATCGCCAGTTGTTGAAAACCAAGAAGTTGTTACGTTTCATTTACGCCGCCGCTCAAATTTAATTTCGATAGTATTTCCCGCGCGCTCCACGCGACCTGGATTGCGCTAGCCGAGATAACCTCGATGAGCTTTTACTTTTGCGTTCTTTTCCGCTTGCAGCCTTTAAGCAGGCATGGCAGTTTAGCATTATAGAGCTTTTGGGATGTTTAGTAAGGCTATGACTAGTATTGTGTATTGGTGAAATGCAAGCCTTCACGTTTTCGTGACTTTGATGCCCCTAGCTCACGAGAAGGAAGTTTATTCTTACGCCTTGTGCGGATTTTTATTGCAACCACGAGTCATCCCATGTGGTCCGGATTATATCTGGGGTGAGTAATCTAGACGCCCTAAAACTCCCTGTAGTTCTGTATTTTATCGTGGACTCCTGTTTGCCTTTTTACAGCAAGTAGTGCCAGGCATTAAACGCCGGTTTCGATCGCTAGTGCCGAGTAAATTTTGGGCCAAAACATTTCTTCGAAGCAGGGGCTACGTTCGATTGTTCTCCGCGTCCACGGCGACTGCTGCAGACGTTTGCGAGCCGAAGTTTGTTGGACCTTGCGGGGCCGCTTCCCTCTTGTTGCCGGCGCTTTATCAGAGCACAAGTAAGGACCCGTTACGGGGGTTTTTCTCTCCTGGTTTGGCATTTCAATCATCGCCGCCGCGGTGCCGATCGCGCCGAGTCACCTGCTCCGGCCGCAGGAGTTTATTTGGCCAAACGCTTTGAACCTGCGTTTGCGTATTCCTTCGAGACCGAGCCCCAGAAACATCTGCTGGCCAAGTGGCCTGCTAGGCAGCCATTTTAATATGTGCCATTTGTAATATTGCCGTACTGTATTGTAAGACTGTAAGTATTTAATTGTATGTAATTGATTAAATTAGAGTAACCATGCGATTCTGATTTATGCAAATTATTGTGATAATTATATATATATATATAATTCGTTTGGTATTTTCGACCGTCTCAATACTAAGTAGGAAAGGGGTGAGTTGTCGGGTTGTCGGTCTGGTAATTAAAGAAAAGACTATTTAGTCATGTCCAAGCTTTCGAAATTTATTTTAATTTCTTCATCAGGAATATCTACAAAGAGCATGTGCTGGATATTTGAGGTTATGTTATGCTTTTAGATGGTACGTACAACAAAAATCTTAGTAACAATTATACTGGTCAACATAGAGGACGGACGAATAAATTACACATTAAAATTTCGATGGATGATTTCCATAATTATCTTAGACAAATTAAAACATTGCAGCAATGAGGACAATGAGGTTACAGGTTGGCATTTACAATCAGGCTAATGTAGGGATTTTTAACACTGTGAATAAAGTAACTAAGATGTATGGTGGGAAATTTGAATATTTAAATGTACAAGGTGAAGCAAAAAAACAATGGTTACACTGACGTATTAATGCTGCTGATGTGATTATTACAATTGTTGTTAGTGTTATCTAAGCTTAAGATATATGAGTAAATGTTACTTAAATTATCTATATCGGATTTTAAATTTAAAGTATTGTCATTTCTGAAAATATTAACCAACTCAAGAAAAAGGCGGCTTTTGTAATGGGGTTCTGATTCAAGAATGTTGGCTTCTGTAAAATTAATCTGATGTTGTGTTTCTCTGCAGTGAATAGCTAGTGCACATTTATTTCTTTTTAACTTGCAGTCACTTCTGTGTTGAGTAATGCGGGTTTTTAACCAGTTGGACGTCTGTCCGATATATATTTTATTACAACCCCCACATGGAATGGAGTAAATTACATTTGCATTATTCATCACAGGAGTCCTGTCTTTAAGTTTAGAAAAGTGTTTGCCCACATTCTTTAGGTTATATCTACCAATCCTTATATGATCATTATTTAAAATTTTACATAGTATGGGTGTTAATTCTTTAATATATGGGAGTTTTTTGTATATGATGTCATTCACAGGTAACCCGCCTGACTGATTATTTACTTGTGTAGTAGCTGTACTAAATATTAATTTTGTTAACAGTGTTTTGGGATATCCATTGTTGGACATAATTTGAACTAACAAATTTAAATTTTTCTTTATTAAAGAGGGGTGTGAAATTCTTAAAATTCTGTTTTTCATGGCCAATATCAAATTGACTTTTTGATTTATGGAATGATGTGAAAAATAGTTCATGTATCTGCCAAAATTTGTGGGTTTTTGGTACCAATCTACAATTAGTACGTTATTGGTATTTCTAATGATTCTTGTGTCTAAAAATGGAATACTGTTATTTTGTTCGATCTCAACTGTAAATTGAATATGTGGGTTGAAACTGTTAAAAATATTCTGAATTTCATCGATATGTTCATTAGGTACGGATAAAATTACATCATCGACATATTTGTTTATTAGAGGAATGTTGAAAGGTAATCTGGGGATGACATCATCAAACAATGTGTCCATAACTATTGTTGCTAGAATGGGACTGATCGGTGAACCCATTGGGGTGCCAAAAATCTGTTTATAAAATTTATCGTTGAATGAAAAGTATGTGTTATTACATATAAATTTGATGGTAAGTATAAACAGTTCCTTGTTAAAGCTACAGCAATTTTCTATTAAATCCCATTTGTCATTAATTGTGGATATAGCCAAATCAAGAGGTATGTTGGTAAACAGCGAGACAACATCTAGAGAAATGAGCACATAACCATGCGGTAATTGATAATTATTATACATACTTGCAAATTCAAACGAGTCTTTAGTGTTGTAACCATTTTCATTTTTGAAGGCAGTCGATAGTATGTTGGCTATGAAACTGGAAAGTTTATAAGTAGGTGAGTTCACTGACGATACAATCGGTCTCAGTGGTATGTTATTTTTATGTATTTTAGGCAACCCATATAACTTGGGTGCCGTAGCATTGTGAATGCACAGCTGTTTGGCTGTAAGTTCATCTATACTTATTGTTAAATAATTCCTTAATCAGGACATTATTTTTCTTTTGTGTGGTGAACGTCGGATCACTCTTTAAAGCCTTATATGTTTATTGATCCTATATATATATACTTTGTATTGTGATATTTCCATGGAATTATATGATCTTTATGCTAGTAAACAGGGTTGAGTTTAGTTACGGTTATTCACTGTATTTGGAGCTATCTTTCAATAAGTGTAATTTTATATTAGGTATTGAGTTTACAAATTCTCGCTGGAACACCGGGGTGCATTCGCCGTTATTATAAAAAGATGTTGGCGCACTGGAAATTAAATTTTTGTGTTCTACCATTTAACTTCTTAAAGAGCTACACGCCTCCTACCCCTGAGCTGGCGGGCGGCTTTTGCACCTAAGTGTACCTGATTGTAATTTTCTTTGGACGATTGCCCAAAAAATAATTAAATTGCTAAAAAAGTTCCTGGAGTATCTGAAACTATTGGTAATAAAGCATCATCTTCTGCTGCTATTGACAAAGGTGACATTAACGATATAGAACCAGCAAATGGTGAATCGTTTACTATTTCTGAAATAACGTTTTCGACTCCACCTAGGTCCACAGCAAAAGAACTCATATCACCGCAGGATATTATGCCTATACCAAAAGGAAGACTAATAAAGAAAACGGAGTAAAACCTAGGAATAAAAGTAAAAGGATGATCCTCACCAGCACTCCCAACTATGATGAGCTGAAAAATGTAACTTCCACTCCAAAGGCTACTCAAAGTGTTAAGAGAAAATTAAATGTAAACATAAATAATAGCCAAGCTGCAAAGAAAAAGACAATAGATTCTGATTCGTCAGAATCTTATGATTTATGTAAAGATTCAGATGACGACGACATCGTTTTTGAAGCAGAAAGCAACGAAGAAGAAGAAGAAGATCGCAGTCAAGGTTTAACTGTTTCCGATGGTATTATACAAGAAAACGATTTTATTCTGGTAGAGTTGAAAGACCAGAAAAAGGAAACAAACTTGTCGCGCAAGTTAAAACGATTGAAGGTGAAAATGGTTTATTTCTTTTTAAATTCATGTGGCAATATAGACAACATCCTGATATCTTTGTATTTCCTGATGTTGACGATGAAAGCATCGTTTACAAAAAAGAAATTAGAGGCAAATTAATTAAGTTTAAGAAATTAAGACATGACAAAATTAGATTTATAAACTGAAAGTATATACCGAAGCTAAGAGTCATTATATGTACTATTTAATTGTTTTATAGTTAATAGTATGTAGTTTCATTTTTGTAAAATTAAATTTTTTGTAAGCTGACGTCATTTCATTTTACCTTTTTTCATTTTCTACTTTACACCGCTATAGGGGAAAGGTGAAAATGTTGTCATTGTTTATTAATTATTATGTTTTTATAATTGCTACAATCGTATAATTGATTTAAATATACAAAATATGGAAAGATATCGAGTGCAGCTATTTTATGGTGCAAAATTTGTATTGTTTAGCAATTTTTTGTAATCTGTACATTCAATTAAATGTTAACCATTTCGCTTTGCCCCGACTTCCTCTAAAAGTCTCTACGTCAGTTTCATACAATCAAGAATGCCAATGTCAAAAATATTCGAAAGCTAATCAATCAAGTTTTGAAGCACTTTTACTCCGCCGGCGTAAAAGTAACGCTCTTACCTTGTCTGTCAAGTCACATCAGTTGTAAGTTTTATGACGTTTGAAAATAAAACATATTTTTTAATAAACACGGTTTTCATAACAAAATACGATGGGCTGCAAGAGTGCCCCGCGTTGATAATCAGCGTAAGCTTTAGGCCATTGCGACTGGGACAGGAGAGGATGGTGCTCAAGTTAAGTTTGAACGTCGAACGTCAGAGGGTCACCAAATGTGATGTTCTTGATATATTAGCACCATAATCACTACTATTTAGCTAAATTATGAAACCAAAATTGTTTGAATTTCGTGTAATTAATTGTTTTGTTTGAACACTTCATCTTTTAAAATATGACGTGATCATAACAGTACTATGAATATTAACAAAAAAAAAGAACTGCACTACGAAGTATACCTATACACCTCTGACTTCCTTTAAATTACGGCTTAGGTATATGTTATAATTACGACAATAATCCCCGGATACATATTAGTTGATTTTTCCATATTTATAAAAGATTAAAATGAAGATTGGCAGGATCGTTTATATCTTTTTTATTTGTGTTAATGGGGTTCACAAGGAAGAGCAGTACACACTTGTTCTCATTCTGAATCATTTGGTCCCCACTAACGAGTACTTATAATAATTCTTTCTTTTTCTAAATATTGTATTGTATTTTCTAAATATTTTATATTTAGATTGTATTTCATATTTGTGGTTTGTTGCACTTGTTGGTGACCAATAAATATTATTAATATTGTTATTATTATATTTGCTTACCTGTATATTGAACAATTTTGTTTAGTCTGATGAGAGCTATATCGTTTTGTCCGGTTTCACCAGAATAAAAACTGTGCGTTATAATTTCTTCGATGTCGAACTCTTCCGTGGTACTACAGGCTTCAGTATCATATTGTTGTACGTTTACACAATCTGTAGCATTTTTTATATTGAATTCCCCCAGACGAATTTTAGTACTAAAAAGAAACAAGTTACTTATTGAAGTAAGATGACATGAGAGATCACTTACACTCGGTGGTTTTCATTTGAAGTACAATGTGCGGCAGTGATTACATATCTCCTATTAATTAGCGTACCCTGGCAGAATATTTCTTCTTTGTCAGTGATTTTATTTGTTGCTAGAAGGGCTGCTAGCCAGGGAAACTCGTCTATACTGATACCTGTCATTTGAGAGATACGATCATCTTTGCTCTGCATGCCGCAGTATTTTGTTCCCGGAAGCTTTCTATTGTATGAAGCTAAATTCCAGTGAGAAGGGCAACATACGGTGATACGGTTTTTGCAAAGGAATTGCATCAGACTCTCTTCGGTTCCTTTTGCATAAGTCGCAAAAATGTCTATTAGACCAGGGCACTCTTCCATTTGAATGCATTCACCTGTATATCCACTGGGTGTACTGCATGTTTCTATAAAATATTTTTAGTAAAAAGCATTTGCAAACGAAAAATGATAACGTAATGATTTTGCATTAGGCCAACCGTTATTAAAAATTATGTGTTTGTTAACTTGGAAAGTCTCAGCCAACGATCGATGCAATTATTATAACGTGTTCTAAAACTCTTTACGTCCTGGGCGGCTATGGATTATAAATTGCATATCTGTGTCCATCTTTATATCACCTAACCTTAAATAAAACGTCATTCAAAGCGACACCTTTCAAAAAGATTTTCATTATTTAAAATGTGATAATGTAGTGATAAATTAATAAAATACTAATACTATTACTAAGGATATTAAACATAGAAGGACATTCAATATCTTTTAGGAAAATTATTCAGCTAATTATCTTCTTATATTAATATATTTTTTACGTTTCGTCAGCTCAGCTGACTTCCTCAGAAAATACACATTAAGACGAATACAATAAACTAAAAGGAAAATGAGATTAAGGTTAGATCACTTGAACAATGTATATATACTCTTACCTTATGTAATTTTGATTGAAATTTTGAGATTGTAAAGTTGTATAATGTTCTAAGTTTAATAATAATTCTTACAATATTTAAAAAGATTTCGTAGATTAAAAATGTCAGATGTCAAAGTTTGAAATTTAAATTTTCTTATTTTGAAGGTATAACTTGATACAAAAATTTTATTGTAAAAGATATCTTGATATTAATTGTAATTTAAATTATAAAGTTTTTTTTTTGTTAATTATAGAAGAAAATGTTAGAGAAGATAATAGTAAATGGAATGAAGATTTTCTATGTCGGTTTTGTAATTAATAGAATTTGTATTTTTTTTTATTTCAATCATTTCATATATAAGGCGTTTTTGTAAAATATTTTCTTTTTGCAATATTTTAGGTAAGTTAAAATTAAAATTATGATAATTATCAACTGCATGATCAGAGAGGGCAGTATTTGGTTTATTTGGATTTAAAATTTTTGTTTTTATAGAATTTTTATGTTGAGTTAATCTTTTCCTTAGATTTTGTTTTGTTTGTCCTATGTATTTAGCATTGCAATTATTACAATTAATTTAGTAAACAATATTTGATTTAGATTGAATATTTGTTTTATCTTTTAGATTGTTAAAAAATTGATTTCCTATTGTATTGTAATTTTTAAAAGAAATATTAAAATTATTTTTGTTTGTTAATATTTTACTTAAACGTTGTGATAGTTTTGGTATGTATGGGATGGAAATGTAATATGGATTTTTAATGTTTTGATTGTTATTAAATTCTTGTCCTAAACAGTTAGGATATAAATTGATAGTTGCATTATTATTTGTGTTATTATTTTTAATTTTATTTATTCTTTTCTTAATGTTGGTGTTAATGAAGTCAAGAGGATAATTATTTTTTAATAATATTTTTTTAATTTTTATAATATCATCAATATGAAATTTATTTGAAGATAATAAAATTACACGGTCAATTAAGCTATTAATTACACTTCTTTTATATTTTATAGATGTTTGAGAATTATAGTTTAAGTATCTATCAGTTTTAGTTTCTTTTCTATGCCAATTCGTTTCAATATTATTGTAAGAATTATTATTAAACTTAGAACATTATACAACTTTACAATCTCAAAATTTCAATCAAAATTACATACGGTAAGAGTATATATACATTGTTCAAGTGATCTAACCTTAATCTCATTTTCCTTTTAGTTTATTGTATTCGTCTTAATGTGTATTTTCTGAGGAAGTCAGCTGAGCTGACGAAACGTAAAAAATATATTAATATAAAAAGATAATTAGCTGAATAATTTTCCTAAAAGATATTGAATATACCTATAAAACAGCTGTTATAAACAAATATAATTTTAATACTGAAATCATAAGGAAATTGATTCTACACAATTGAAGAGATAAACTAATATTTGCTACAAGTAATTAATAATGGAACACTGGCCGATTTCGATAAACAAGAAATTTTACGAAGAGGTTAAAACCAATTATGGCATCAAATTTGAAAATTGTTTCCGTAATTTAAATAAAATTAGCTTTTCTATTGTAAAGGTGAGTGAAAGGATAGATTTTCTTAAACAATGCAAACAACTACAATTAACACCTACATTTCTTCAGAAAAATTTTAATAACATTCAATTTAATAATACACAAAATACTCAAATATTTATAAATATTGAATATAATTTCACAATGAAAATACTGTCATTAATTTTAAATGATTCTTACAGTAATCTTAATTATTTAAAACAAAAAGTTCTTAATTGTAAAACATTTCTAGAAACTAAAATCTCACAAAATATAATAACGTCTTTTTTATTTCAAAAATCTCGACAAATAAAAAATTTCACAAACACTATAAAAATTAGGCATTTTAAAAAAATTTATAATTTAAAACTTCAGCAAAATGTAAAATCAAAACTTAATAATTTTGAAAATGAAAACAAAATTGAAAGAAATAATAATTGGATTAAAAACTTAACGAATATACAACTACCACAAGATGTACAAGATATATTGAAGCTGGGACCAAATTTTAATACATATAATCTTAAAAATAAAATTCCAAATGTGAAATTTATAGTAAATATTGAAAATGCAATTAGTGTGTTGGACTTAGAAAATCAAAACAAAATAAGAACATCTATTTGCAATATTTTAACTAACCACCGACATAAAAATACCTTATTAAATTCATATGATAATATACAAAATAATAAGTTTTTACATAAAATAAATAACACTAAAACATTTTTGAAAAATAATAATGATGTATTAGTAACAAAAGCTGATAAATCAGAAACTACAGTTTTAATTAACAAAACTGATTACATCAATAAAATGATGGATCTTTTAAATGACACAGATACTTATAGTAAAGAAAACAAAGATCCTACAAACAAACTTCAAAATTGTAATAACAAAACTTTAAAATATTGGAATGACAATAATTATATAGATAATATCGCTTATAAAAAATTAATAACTCATAATGGACTACTACCAAAAATTTATGGTTTACCTAAATTACATAAAAACAACTACTCTTTACGACCAATAGTAGCTTCATACATGAGCCCATTATATAAATTATCCAAATATTTATCAAATATTCTAATTAATGTTGCCCATAAAAAAAACAATATAGTGTAAAAGACTCATGGACGTTTAAAAAATTTATTGATACAATAACAATTTGAAAAGATCATGTTTTATTCTCCTTAGATGTTGTATCACTTTATACAAACATTCCAATAACTTTAGCCATCAAAACCGTAGAACAATTTTGGTGTCAAATAGAAAAATTTACCAATATTCCTAAACAAGAATTTATAAAAGTAGTTGAATATATTTTACAATCCACGTATTTTTCTTTTAATTATCAAACATACAAACAGAATTTTGGTGTTGCAATGGGTCAGCCTTTATCTAGTACTATTGCAAATTTGGTATTACAAAAAATTGAATCTGAAATTTTAATTAACTTAAACGAAATTAGTTTTTATAAACGATTTGTAAATGACATAATTATTTGTACTAATAAAAACCAAATAAACAAAATTTTTTAAACATTTAATAACTAAAACCCAAGATTAAAATTCACAATTGAAAATGACAATATAAATAAATCTATAAATTTTCTGGATCTAACTTTAATAAGAACAGAAAATAATAATATTGAAACGAATTGGCATAGAAAAGAAACTAAAACTGATAGATACTTAAACTATAATTCTTAAACATCTATAAAATATAAAAGAAGTGTAATTAATAGCTTAATTGACCGTGCAATTTTATTATCTTCAAATAAATTTCATATTGATAATATTATAAAAATTAAAAAAATATTATTAAGAAATAATTATCCTATTGACTTCATTAACACCAACATTAAGAAAAGAATAAATAAAATAAAAAATAATAACACAAATAATAATGCAACTATCAATTTATATCCTAACTGTTTAGGACAAGAATTTAATAACAATCAAAACATTAAAAATCCATATTATATTTCCATCCCATACATACCAAAACTATCACAACGTTTAAGTAAAATATTAACAAACAAAAATAATTTTAATATTTCTTTTAAAAATTACAATACAATAGGAAATCAATTTTTTAACAATCTAAAAGATAAAACAAATATTCAATCTGAATCAAATATTGTTTACCAAATTAATTGTAATAATTGCAATGCTAAATGCATAGGACAAACAAAACAAAATCTAAGGAAAAGATTAACTCAACATAAAAATTCTATAAAAACAAAAATTTTAAATCCAAATAAACCAAATACTGCCCTCTCTGATCATGCAGTTGTTAATTATCATAATTTTCATTTTAACTTACCTAAAATATTGCAAAAAGAAAATATTTTACAAAAACGCCTTATATATGAAATGATTGAAATAAAAAAAAATACAAATTCTATTAATTACAAAACCGACATAGAAAATCTTCATTCCATTTACTATAATCTTCTCTAAAATTTTCTTCTATAATTAACAAAAAAAAAAACTTTATAATTTAAATTACAATTAATATCAAGATATCTTTTACAATAAAATTTTTGTATCAAGTTATACCTTCAAAATAAGAAAATTTAAATTTCAAACTTTGACATCTGACATTTTTAATCTACGAAATCTTTTTAAATATTGTAAGAATTATTATTAAACTTAGAACATTATACAACTTTACAATCTCAAAATTTCAATCAAAATTACATAAGGTAAGAGTATATATACATTGTTCAAGTGATCTAACCTTAATCTCATTTTCCTTTTAGTTTATTGTATTCGTCTTAATGTGTATTTTCTGAGGAAGTCAGCTGAGCTGACGAAACGTAAAAAATATATTAATATAAGAAGATAATTAGCTGAATAATTTTCCTAAAAGATATTGAATATACCTATAAAACAGCTGTTATAAACAAATATAATTTTAATAGAAGGACATAGTCTTTTATTAAAGTTGTAACAGCAAATGCTGAAAATATTGGCCTGCAACATTTAAACATAAATTTATCCGGCGTTTCATGTTTTCGAAAACATGTATCAGCATATTTTCATGAATTAGTTGACATTGTATGTTAATGATGTCTCCTGTGCACAGGAGTTTTGAAAATAAAAGTTTTTATGTATGGAAACACAAAATCGTTTAAAGGTGTCAAATCACACGATCTTGGAGGAAATTGGTCTTTACTACTTAGTCTATCATCGTAAAATTCTTGCAAATATTCCAGAGCTGCTAGTCCAACATGTTGTCTAGCAGAAGCTTGTTGGAAATAGCAATTTTGAATTTCATAGTCATGGAGTTGATTTATAAACGGTTCAAGAATATTATTTACAGAACCTGTTTCTTTAAAACACGCTACTATTTTCAAAACTTCAGCGCAAAAGTTGCTATTATTTACCATGATATTTGAAAATCTTGGTCGCAATTCTTGGTTACAAGCATTGATGGAATAATTCCAGTTTTCGTTTTCATTCCGTTAACCACTGCGAAAGTAATACTTTACTATAAATGTTTTTTGTTCCTTAGTAAACATTTTACTGTAAAATTAATTCAAAATTAAATTTGTTTTAGTTTCAATTGAATTTGACTTAAGTCAAATAAAGAATAAATTATGGCATCTGAGATTGTACAGACATGCGCTTTACAATCCGTAGCCGTCCAGAACGTAAAGACTTTCTGTACACACGTTAGCAACGAAGCCATTTTATTATAATATTGTACATACAGATTTGTTAATGTAAATATAGGATGGTAGCTTAGGTATAATGGACAGTTGCTTAGTGTTGGCATTAGTATTAAGCAAATCAAATAATAAAATTTGGAAATTACCTGCTTTTACTTGGGCTATCAACAAACTCAGAAACGCACCAAATAGAAGTAACATCATTTCTTTAAGACCAGTTATATCAAACTAGCGTCGATGTTATTTCCAGTATTTTTATGGGTTGACGTAACCAAAAAAGCAATGTGAGCATCGGGTTTGCTGGCAGAGCAGCTAAGAATAAGCAGTGGCGTTTCTCGAATTTTTTTAA
This sequence comes from Agriotes lineatus, assembly GCA_940337035.1. NCBI lineage: Eukaryota > Metazoa > Arthropoda > Insecta > Coleoptera > Elateridae > Agriotes > Agriotes lineatus. The sequence goes on from CALNHX010002008.1 coordinate 182,546, forward strand.
AGGGTACATATTTGGCTTCTGTACTTTTCCTCGAGACCATACCAGCCTTCGCCTTCCTTAGTTTCAATTGAATTTGACTTAAGTCAAATAAAGAATAAATGATGACATCTGAGATTGTACAGACATGCGCTTTACAATCTGTAGCCGTCCAGGACGTAAAGACTTTCTGTACACCCGTTAGCAACGAAGCCACTTTATTATAATATTGTACATGCAGATTTGTTAATGTAAATATAGGTTGGTAGCTTAGGTATCTTGGACAGTTGCTTAGTGTTGGCATTAGTATTAAGCAAATCAAATAATAAAATTTGGAAATTACCTGCTTTTACTTGGGCTATCAACAAACTCAGAAACGCACCAAATAGAAGTAACATCATTTCTTTAAGACCAGTTATATCAAACTAGCGTCGATGTTATTTCCAGTATTTTTATGGGTTGACGTAACCAAAAAAGCAATGTGAGCATCGGGTTTGCTGGCAGAGCAGCTAAGAATAAGCAGTGGCGTTTCTCGAATTTTTTAAAGGGTACATATTTGGCTTCTGTACTTTTCCTCGAGACCATACCAGCCTTCGCCTTCCTTAGTTTCAATTGAATTTGACTTAAGTCAAATAAAGAATAAATGATGACATCTGAGATTGTACAGACATGCGCTTTACAATCTGTAGCCGTCCAGGACGTAAAGACTTTCTGTACACCCGTTAGCAACGAAGCCACTTTATTATAATATTGTACATACAGATTTGTTAATGTAAATATAGGTTGGTAGCTTAGGTATCTTGGACAGTTGCTTAGTGTTGGTGTTACTCTTAAGCAAATCAAATAATAAAATTTGGAAACTACCTGCTTTTACTTGGGCTATTAACAAGCTCAGAAACGCACCAAATAGAAGTAACATCTTTTCTTTAAGACTAGTTATATCAAACTAGCGACGATGTTATTTCCAGTATTTTTATGGGTTGACGTAACCAAAAAAGGAATGTGAGCATCGGGTTTGCTGGCAGAACCGCTAAGAATAAGCAGTGGCGTTTCTCGAATTTTTTTAAAGGGTACATATTTGGCTTCTGTACTTTTCCTCGAGACCATACCAGCCTTCGCCTTCCTTAGTTTCAATTGAATTTGACTTAAGTCAAATAAAGAATAAATGATGACATCTGAGATTGTACAGACATGCGCTTTACAATCTGTAGCCGTCCAGGACGTAAAGACTTTCTGTACACCCGTTAGCAACGAAGCCACTTTATTATAATATTGTACATACAGATTTGTTAATGTAAATATAGGTTGGTAGCTTAGGTATCTTGGACAGTTGCTTAGTGTTGGTGTTACTCTTAAGCAAATCAAATAATAAAATTTGGAAACTACCTGCTTTTACTTGGGCTATTAACAAGCTCAGAAACGCACCAAATAGAAGTAACATCTTTTCTTTAAGACTAGTTATATCAAACTAGCGACGATGTTATTTCCAGTATTTTTATGGGTTGACGTAACCAAAAAAGGAATGTGAGCATCGGGTTTGCTGGCAGAACCGCTAAGAATAAGCAGTGGCGTTTCTCGAATTTTTTTAAAGGGTACATATTTGGCTTCTGTACTTTTCCTCGAGACCATACCAGCCTTCGCCTTCCTTAGTTTCAATTGAATTTGACTTAAGTCAAATAAAGAATAAATGATGACATCTGAGATTGTACAGACATGCGCTTTACAATCTGTAGCCGTCCAGGACGTAAAGACTTTCTGTACACCCGTTAGCAACGAAGCCACTTTATTATAATATTGTACATACAGATTTGTTAATGTAAATATAGGTTGGTAGCTTAGGTATCTTGGACAGTTGCTTAGTGTTGGCATTAGTATTAAGCAAATCAAATAATAAAATTTGGAAACTACCTGCTTTTACTTGGGCTATTAACAAGCTCAGAAACGCACCAAATAGAAGTAACATCTTTTCTTTAAGACCAGTTCTATCAAACTAGCGCCGATGTTATTTCCAGTATTTTTATTTGTTGACGTAACCAAAAAACAAGGTTTTTCCATAGAAAAAATCCCGCGTTAGTTGGAGATGATGCAGAATTTATCAACAGTCATATACTTACTGAAGCGGAATATTTTCACTTATAGTTCTGTCGAATATTTTTGCGGTGGTATCACGAGTGTCCATTGCGCTTCAGTACGATTAGGATGAGTGCGCTAGCAAGAAATTCTCTGCTTGCATTTCGAGTTCGGGAGGGAACGCATGAAAACTGTGAAAATGTGATAAATGAAATGTTTAAAACAAAGCTTAATGTCAGTATTCAAAATAGCTACATCAACAGTGTGCATCGTGTGGGTCCACGTAATACTGTTGAAACGAGAGCATCTACAGTTATTAAAAAAGAACAAAAACACGTTGGTATTCTAACTTTATTCATTAAAATTTATTACTAATTTATTACTAATGAATTACTATTGAATTTACAAATTAATTATAATGTACGTAATGTTTATTTTCTTTAGTTGCATAACAATTTTGTATTTTGGTTTAGTGTTTTCGGGTATTCACATCTGCTTAGTTAGTAAACTTGTTCTATTTTTTTTAATAAGGGAGCATGATTTGATATATGTGTGAAGCGGCGTCACAACGGTAACATTGCGCCTGCCTAACCGAAAACGTATACAATTTTAAAACGTGGCCATCTTAATGCATGATCTATTTTAAACAATTTTGAAAATTTTAGGCAGCACGTTTTGCATACCAGTACGGCATTATTGCAAAACCTAGTTGACTGACGACTTTATAAATTCTCTAGAAACAACATTATCAACAATATTATCTATAACTAGAGAAATATTCTGTTTTGGCGATTTCAATATTGACATGCTTCTACATTATATACAATGGAGTTTTTCGAAAGTCTTGGCTTGAAGCAGGTAGTAAGTTAGCCTCCACGTGTTACACAGCTATCATTCTCCCTTATAGATTTGATTGTTGTATCCAATAAAGAAATTATTTCCAACTCTTCCGTTTTAAGTATGACGAAGTTTCCGATCATCACTTAGTATGTTGCTATATTAATCTACCTCATTTAAATCCTCAACCTGTTATCCGTATATACAGATTTAAATTTTTTTGATTATCTGCGATCAATACCATGGAACAATATTCATCATAGTGATAATAAAGTAACTTGTTTGTTGAAAATCTGGCTATTCTCCTTAATCTTCATGCTCCAATCACGTCAACAAGATTTACCGAAGCTCGTGCACCTTGAGTAATAACAAACATTAAAAACATAATGAGTGCGCGTGGTGTTGTCTAAAATTGGTTTAAGGGAACTAAAAATGTAGAACACTGGAATTATTACAAACAGCTTAGAAATCTCACGGGAGCCGCAATAAAACGAGGAAAAAGATGTATTACGATAGTAAATTTAACAGTAGCTCTAAACCTATGCGGAAGAACTTAAAATTATTAAATATGTCTAACAAACATGGCAAAAATGATCTGGCGACTAATCTGCTTGACTGCAAGGAAATTAATATTTTTTTATTAATAGTATTCCTAAAACAAATATGTTTCGATGTGCATTCTCATTTTGATTTCATATTTAGATTGTTTGTTTACTTAGTTTTAGTTTTTGTGCAGGATTAAGTAGAGGAGCGGTTTGCAACTATTTTGTTTAATCGAACTTCGCCCTGCACTGTAATAATATTATAGATTTGTATTGGGCACTGTTACACAATAATATATGTCCGATCGTCTGGGTCGGATCGCTGCAGTCGCAAGCAGGTTTTTCGGCGATACCCCATTTGTAGTTTAGTGTTACATTATAAATTGCCCATATTGAATCGGAACATGCACTCGGACTAACTCGGAGAAAAGGGGGTAGGTAACTTATCAGCTATAATTTACTAAGGGCAGTGATAATCACCCGCAATAATTTTGACAAATAACAACCCGAAAGTGCTTGCCTAGAAATAACCCGAGGTTATTTCTTAAAGGCAACGCACTTGAAAGATATTATTTGTCAAAATTGTAAGAATTTATCACTGGCCTCGGTGAATTCGGGAAGATAAGTTCTTAAATAAATTAGCCATATTCTGACAAATTAATTTGACACTTCATTATAATAACATTATGCTGGTGGTACTGTAAGTTTATGTCAAATTCGAGGTTAGCACGTTAGGTTTTGCGTCAGTTTTGACACAGACTTACGGAAAACCTAAGCTGCTAACCTCAAATTTGACTTACATTTACAGTGCCACCAACTTGTCATAGGATACTACTGAAATTTAATTAGGTAGTTGCCATGGTGATTCAAAATCACCCTAGGGTCGTTTTCACTTCAAGTGTGATCTAATTTGTCAAACTGACTCACGTGATTGAAAATAATCAAATTAGATTGGTCTGCAATATATGTAAGAACTTATCTTCAAAACTAATCGCTCTAAAATTCTATGGTCGCCAAATGATTTAAGCCCATGTTTCTTTGTTCGTTTGAGCGAACGAACCATTAAATTGCTCAAAAGTAGCAACACACAATATAATCAATAAAACCCACAGTTTCGTATAATGATTCAATCACGTAATGGATCACAATAGGGGGGAATTAAATCAATTGTAATTACTGGAATCAACAAAAATAACACTTAATACTATATCACATAATTAATTATCACAAGTCATGCCTGAGACAGTGTGCGTAGAAACGCAGCCCTCGCTGAGTAAATATCTGCTAATTTTCCTAACTGGTTTAATTTAAATTGTAAAGTAGCCAAAGCACTTAATTTTGAAGCATCCCGATCGCTGAATGAATGATAAAAACGTTACAGAGTTTCACCCTTAGTGATTTACTATTATACCACGAATAACCTCACATCCAGATATCTGTATGGTAGTTTGTATTACAATGTGATAGGCTAGGGTAGTTTTTCCCAGACAACAAATTTAATATGGGCGATATTTAGGGGGAACAAACGTAAAGCGGTGCGACCAGCCACGCAGCTAATATCGACATACAATGCGATTTTATTTAGTCCAAAAATAAACCACCCAGCTCTAAGCTGGCGTCAAATCAGCACACATAAATAATACACAATTTGTTAGAACGGTGAGGCCGTAGAAGTGAAATCAATTGCAAATACATTTATACAAATTAAATATAAGGCATTAGGTTCAAACCACCAAACTGGACATAATCTGCAAATGTAGCACGAGGTAGATGCGACGTTCACTCCAGCCCTTCTGCCTGCACGTAGGTGGACAACGTACTCGGACAATCCTCGTACCAACCAGGAGCTGCGAGCAAGCCTGCTACTCCGGAGACATTCTACTCGAATCGATCGGCTTACCCCGTAGGTTGAAGGCATGTGCTCGCTCAATCAACTTATTTAACCAGCTTTCCTGTCAAAATATGCCTTGATTGATTGTGCTGCATTACCCGGACACCACCAGCAATTCACAAAGCTCAAAACAATGTGAAAACGTGTCTCCATGAAATTTTGCACACCGGAAATGATCCAAAACTCTATCGCCATTTAGCGCAAAATTACTGCATTTGGCGGGAAGATTGAAGTTTGCATGAAACTATACTAAAGCAGAAAACCGCATCCGACAAAATATAAGTTTGCAAAACTGGTTGTCTATTCGACCCGATGTTTCTATGTCCGTGAAATTTGCCAAATAATGGAATGAACAAATAAATTGATCTCATTTTATACTCACATCTGCCATGGCCAGTGCGCATACGGTTTAGTGCCGACCATGTCTTCCTTGGTAGGTGGAATTCAGCTGGTTGAATTGTGGGATCTGTTATTAGATTTGAGGTGTCAGGGTTGGAAGCAGTCCATTCGTTCGTCCATGATGTCTTGAGTTGAAAGTTTTCTTGGACGAGTGTTTCTGCTAATGTCCATGCGGGCTTCCTCGATCTTAGTCTCTATGTGTGCTGTCTAGTACAATCTTGATGAATGGACAGCTGTGGGTTGCTACAGCATTCGAACCATTCATTTTTGAGGATTGCTTGCCTTTGTAGATGAGGGGAAGATATGTTGGACAGTACTGGTAACCACTGGGGAGGTGTGTTGATTATGCCAGAAACGGTTCTCATACATAGTATCTTTCAGTTGGACGTCAACCTTGCCGGTATGTGCGCTATTAATCTAAACTGAGATGCAGTATTCCGCTACGGAATATACTAGTGCTAGGGCAGAAGTTCTGAGAACTGCTGCGTTAGCTCTCCAGCCTGTTCCTGTTAGATTATGGTTTATGATTCAAAACGGGGAATTTGATATGACAGGGGTCGCGTCGGTCTGTACCAGATATCAAGGTTGGAGGTTATGATTGGGAAAAGATGATGCGGGCAGGACTAATCCACCATGGAACCGAATAACTTTTATAGGTGCTGGTCAGGTCGCTGGACTCAAGTGCCTTTAACAATCCGGGCGGTTTGGTTATATACACTCGTTGCCCTCGCTATAGGGCTATATTGTAGGCGGAATAGAGTAGGAATTGCGTCGAGTGTTAATTTAGGCTACATCGGACACCGCCGCTAGGTTCGCCTTATCGGGAATCCGCGCGCTCTAAAAAGGAAGACGTTGATTATAACTGTTTTAGCGCCATCCAAATTCCTGCCATAATATTTGAGCTTTAAATAAATTTGGGGAAGGTGCTAACGTTACAACGCCTCCTGGATGATGATGCAGCTCTCGGTTTATTTCTTTCCAAAGATTTTCGAATGAAGAAGGTTCTACACTATTACTAACTCAATCAAGAATGTTTTCACCACTTTGGCAGTATGTGAAGCAGCACCATCCTGGTGAAATATGTAATGCCCATGCTCCGTTTGTAGTTTTGGATTTGAGTATGTAAGTTGATGTATTACTACATCTACATTCTTACGTTTGAGAGTGCATAATATGAAAAATATTAAATAACAACTTCGCATCCTCACACCATAAACAATGCCAAAAATGTCACTTGTCGTACCAGGCACTCTGAATGCTATGCAAGTCTTCTCAGATCTTTTCAAAACTTCTTTTTCGCTATATACCAAGCGTGACTTATGCTCCATATTGCAGAATTACACTGTTGTTTTGTCCATCGAAGATGTTTTCTTGTTCACAAGATACGCGTTTTCTTTTGATTTTTGTTCAGCAAGGGCGTTTCATTTGCCTACATGCGTATTAGCAAGAATTAATACTCAACTAAAAATATAAAATTTACTTTATAAATCGTATAATATATGTTTTTCATAGCTGCTACAACTTTACTTTTTATTATTAATATGAAATAACTCGTTCGGGTTTTTTACACTGTATTGAATACTTAACACGTGGCGTAATTAGCAAGATTTGTTTTTAGCGTCAAATGTGGATTTTTTAAAATTTTGCAGTATAATTCCCAGTATGGCCTTCTTTCACATGTTGTTTGGTAATTTTGCGAACAATTGCTTTTAACGGTGCTCACCTAATCATTGTCAACCCTTTTTAGCAACAACTTGTTACGGTTAAAAAGTACCACGCTTCACATACATTTTTTCGTCTTTTTCATGCCATTGTAGTAACTCCGTCTTAACGTCTTGGTGAGCACTTCTTCGAGGTCACTGAACCAGATTGGTAATGTCGTCAATTGTTTGCAGTTTCAGCACACCTGCAAGACGTGTTCTTGTTAATCGCGGGCTTTGGTTTGCTCTCTGCCGGCGTCCTTTTAGCCCTTCGCAAGCGTTTACTTTGTTGTTAACCTTTGCTCTCGTTTGGGGCTATATGATAATAAATTTAAAGAGTAAAATGGAGTCCTTGGGTTTGCTCGCGTTACTGCTGATTTATATGGTTTAAATTGAAAAAGAAAGTGAGTCTTATCTATGGTATTCGATTCCAGATTCGTATTGGCGTTGCGGATAACGCTTTGGATCCGCGAGTTGAAGATATGTGAGCGTTTGTTTTTTTCTATTTATCATTATAATTAGGCACTCGCGTTTCGTGTATTTTAGAGCCCGCCTTGGAGTCGCTAACGTTTGGGTTTTTGCTGTTAGTTTGTAACCGTTTTTCAGAGTCATTGCTAAGTCTTCAATTGTTAGGTGGAAGCTGTTGTTCCTGTTCTTTATTTATTGGAAAGTTGCCGAAGACGAGCTTCGTAGATTTGCATTTGGCTGCCGAAGGTATTTGCCGAGGCGCCGTCATATATTCGAGAACTTTGCCTGGTAGCTGATTGTTTGCGAAGATTGCTGTTTGCCCCGGTGCCAGCTCGCATTATCTGTGGGAGTATTAAAACACGAATCTGTGTTGTGCAAGGTAAAAACGAACCTGTACATTGCACTCTCCCGTAAGCTTGAATTTACCGGCTAGCTTTGCATTTTCTCCAAGTTTCGTCAATTACTACTTGTGAATTTATGAAGTATACTAAATTATTATATACCTGTTAGATGTAGTTTACCGGCAAGAATAGAATTTGTACCAGATTCACTTATATTAATATAAATCTATCTATATGAACTGTGCTTTTGTGTATAATTAATGCAATAAATTTATGCGATAAACCGTTTTGAAGTCTGTTACAGGTCGTAGCGAATTTGGATACGTAAACCTTAGTGAGTTTAAGAGTTCTAGAAGGCTAGTGGACATCGGTTGTAGTAAAAGCCTCTTTGGCGTCTCCTTAGCAATTTGCTAATCATAGAAAAAACCGCACGCCGTCTTCATTGTAGCTAGTCGGTCCTTTGATGCGGTCATGTAGCGTAAACGTTTGTTTGGTACGATTTGCAGCTGGTTAGAGTCATTAATTGTTTAGTATGGAACTCTAGTATAAAGTTAATTGCCGTTCGTGGTAAACTATTTCTTAATTATATCGGAACTGACATATTAATAAAACAAATAAATAATCATTTGTTTTACTTTGGTCTTGGGCACCTACGATTTTTGTTAAATAAGTAAAACATACCATTCTCATTGAAGCGTAAGGCAGTTATAATCATTAATACGAAAATAATTTCTGATTACTTTTTGACAATAATTGTATTAAAATTGTATAATTAACATAGAATATTATTTAAAAATCTCCTACGGTAATATGCTTTGAATTATCTAACGTTTCAAATAACAATTGTATTAGGACGAACTATTTTGATGAGGGGTGATATACAGTAGCCAAAAGGTAGGTTTCTTTTAAAATACTCTTATATATTGGATTAACTACATAGATTGCGACAAATTATTAAATCATTTCACAAAATCTCAACTTCATTCTCAACACCTTTAGGGAATAAATCGGATTCGAGAGTGTATAGGAAAATAACCCAAAGATATGTTTTAATTCACCAGGAGCTCTGTAAAAAATCGATGTTAAAAATGGGAAGAGAAAATTATCATCGTTATTAACTGATCGCCTATCGTCGGATGCACAGCTCTCGCCAATACAATTGGGCGCTTCTAAATAGATCATAGTGACAACATTTTTACATTTTGGTATTGTTCGTAACGTCTACATGCTCCTAAATTGCAGTTACCTCTAATTTTGTTACCATGTTATGCAAATTACAGTTCAAAAGCTATGTGGTTATAATATAAATAATTAAATTTACAAACAGGCAATGTTCCACACCTGTTTCCGCGATGCTCTTTGAATTTATGCGAATCTTCGATTTGCGTAGTTTCAGGAATTACTTCTTGCACTAGTTCAATTCGCACCGTGGAACATAAATTGTATAATATTGTAGAACCAGGTTATTTTTGTGAAAGGAGATGAAGTTTTTTGGTTGCAATAAGATGTGACTAGAGCGACTCTTTAAAAGACAAGTTTAGCCTGTGTCTTCGTCTCAAATGAATACACTTCACAGTTGTGTATATTGATTTATTTAACAGATACAAGTCCTTATATATAATTTAATGTATGTCGAGTTGCTGTTTTTAAACTCATAACCTATTATTGACATAGGCCAAAAACCACGACGGTTTGGGTAATAATGCATTGCCGGTACGCAATGTGTGTGAAATCTGACCCAGCAACGACATTATAACGAAGAGGTCTGCATAATGCTTCCTTATAGTATATTGCAACGTGACCCAGTAAATTGACGCTAATGCAGAGTTTATATACAAATAATTTAACTGGAACATGTCGTGAACTAGTTTTCATATTCTAATTAAAAGCACTTTTGTGTCCACATGATTTCACTTAATTCAACAAAATTGTCTTGTCCATGATCAAACATTAGTTTGAACAACACCAAAGATGAAGTTCTATTTCTACTTATACTAAATTGAGTGGCAGCCTCTTTCATTGGCATTCCTCTCGTCAACCTATCGATAATTCTTCCTTATTCGAAATCATTCAAATGAGGGGGCATGTTTTCAAATAACCGATTTTCGACGTTCGATGACAGCGACCAATGTGACAGTTATGCATAGGTTACTAAGGAATTACTCTAAAAGTTGAGTTTACATTGGCAGAAAATAGCTGTACCCAATTTTTTTAGCTACAACTGTATGTCTCCCCTAGGCATTTTCACTCTTATCGGTCTTGTTTCCTCTTAAGCCAGGTGCTACCAACCAGTCTTTTAATGTCGTCTGTCCACCTAGCCTGTGGGACGACTCCTACCTCTTTTATTGCCTCACGGTCTTCATTAAATCAGTTCACGTGTCCAATGGATACCTTCCATCCTGGCCATATGATCCACCCAACTCCATCATAACTTTTGACCTTTTTCGACTTTATTTATTCCTGTCATCTTTCTATACATTGCACTACCTGGAATTTTCTGATGACTTGTTTATAGATTACCTAGATTTCTGTACCATATGCTAATGTTGGTAATGCATACTGATCAAATGTATTTGTTTTGAGGGTATTTGGGAGATTTAAGTTCAATACATCTCTGAGCTTTCCAAAGGCTGCCCATACGAACCTTTCTTGACAGCTTTGCTGTTAAGTTGTCCTTTGAATCTCTCTGTTCTATTCCTGTGTTATCGATTACTATTTGGGCTTCTTGTTGTTTATTATGTTCGTTCGTGACATACTCAGCGCCTCCAGCATTAAGTTCGAGAAGTTAGGTACCAAGTCCTCCCTTCGCCTTTTGTTAAAAAGGTGACTACAGCGCTAATAAAAAGAACATCCTCACAATCATTTCCTTTAATTTTCAACTAGAAAGACCAGGAAGAAACACCCAACTCTTCATACTCAAAGCATTTTTAATACCCAAAATCACTCAATATGTACAGTAAACACCAAATCAACCAGCCAAAAACAAGAAAATCCTAGAAAACTAGGAAAAGCAGGCAATGAATTAACCACCACTAAAGGAATGTGAATAGATCTTCAACTTGCAAAAAATAGTATGCTTTTAACCTCCCTATCATATAAGGTTTCTAATAAAAAGATTAATTAAATTAATAGAAATCGATGTAACAATGTTTATTTGTTATTATAATACGTATTACATGTTTTACTCTATGGAAATTAAAAATTATATATGTTTGTAATTCTCATTTAAATGCAGATGCAGTTCGATGTTTAATATTGTTACACGTTTTAATTTTTAAATTTTAGTGCTTCAAGTTTATTTCTGATGTTTATTTGAAGCAAATATATGATCCAAATAAATTTTAATGCTTACTTATTTTATAATCAGTTGTTACTTTTGTTAAAAGAATTCCAAAATTTCACCAAAGATGATATTGCTACATTCTCGCACAATTACCTGATACTCATAAAGATACCAGATTAAATAACCGCATCCAACGTGCTTTTGCTGCAGTTGATAAAGAAGTAGAAGAAAATATACATTATTTGGAAATATTAATTCAGAAAGCACAGTAATATGACACCCAAAAATGAACATTTATTTTAATGAGTTATTATTCACGCAAATGTGGTAACCCAAAAAAGAGGTCAAGAAAATGGAAATGATAAAAGAGCTCATTTTAGTAAATCATATTATTTGCTAGATGAGGAATTTTACCAGCTAGCTTCAAAGGGGGGTTCAAAACGGTTCCAACCAGAATACCTACAGCTCAGCGTTTTGTGTTAATTTCCACAGAAATAATAAATTGCTGTAACTCAATGTTTAGTTACACTATACACAATCAGTTACAAAATATGACATATTTGCGGAAATTCAAAGCAATTACAATTTTTAATAGAAATGTTATAACAAATATTTCCAATTAACATTATTGTATATTTTTAAAATCAAGGGTACTTTATTCTTGAGCCATTTTCCTATTTTCGAACCACCCCGTATACGAGAAGAGATATTTAAATTTTGGCATGTGCATTTTCAGTTTGAGAACAGGCAGGGTTTTTTACAAAGAGTAATTTTTTTCTCAAGTCAAAAATAAACTTTTTTTCTCGCTTTGTATCCCAATCCGGTTACACACTTATACCCATAGGCCGAAAAACCCTTGGTTTTCTAAATAGAGGGTGTTCAAAGTGTAGTGCTGAGGATCTTTTTTGTTTAATATTTTCAAAACGTTCAAAGATAATTATTTGAATCCTTGTACACCTACTAAACTTTTTCTACTTAAAAAGATAAAGTTACTCTTGGCGATGTAATATGCACATAAACGGCTATATATGGGGGAGCTAAGGAAATATTGCCCCAACTTTTTTGTGTGGGAGTTTAATTTAAATAATTTTGTAACTGATTAAAAAAGAAAACAATTTAACGCAAACGATACATAACAGAAACTCAAAACTAACGAACCTAAACTAACCATAATAAATGTGATCAAACTGAAAAGATAGTCACAAAACTTAGTAAAGATAACACTAAAAATAACAAACACAAAAGGGAAACAAAAAGGTACTATTATTAATACAGTAAGTGTTCGAAAACGTTGCCATTTTGTGCAATGCAAAGACGAGCACTGTGAGTTACACCATGAGAAGCTCTTAAAATTTCGACTCTACTTTCTCTGATTTGATTGGCCCCTCGTTTCTACTTCATCGGCCGTGTAAATTACACTATTCATAGCTCGCCATAAATAAAAATCCATAACAGTAAGGTCTGACGAACGTGGCGGCCAGACTATGGGACCACCTTGCTCAATCCACCTTTCTCGGAAATTTTGGTCTAACTAGGCTCGAACATTTTCGCCCTAATGTGCGGGCGCTCCATCATGTTGATAAATTATATTTCTTCGAACATTTAGGTTTCCCTCTTCTAAATACTCTCCAAGCATATTTTGAAGAAAATTTAAATATTGAACAGCAGACAACCTATTGAGCATTTCCACCGGACCAATTAGTTTATCGCCAATTATACCGACGCACCACTCGTGGGTTTTCGTCAACCCAGTGGTGCATATTATGGAAGTTAAATGAGCCGTTTCTTGTAAACGTAGCTTCGTCCGTCCACAGTATGTTGGGCAGCTCATTTTCATTGTTAAGTATCCACTGACTGAATCGCATTCGAGGCTAAAAGTCAGCAGGAAACCTCCTGAACTCTTTGATAATGGTATGGATGAGCACCTTGCATTCCCAACATCTGTCCAATCTAAAATTAAAGAAGTTGTTAAAATAAAACTGCTAATTAGGTATCTAATCTCCATGTTATTACTGTTGAACGGGGTACGTCCGTATTTCGGGATACGGTTCTAATGCTTATTTGGGGGTCGTTTTCAAAATACTCCAGAACATTTTCCATATTATGTCTTGCTAGTAGAAGTCTTTTCTGTTCTCGAACACGTTTAAAATTTCCATGATCGGACAAGTTTCTGTGGACATCGGCGAAAATCGTCTCTGGTACTCCAGCTCAACAGCTCGGGAATTGCCATTGCAAAAGCTATAGACGAAGTGCATATCTGGAAGTTCTCTGTTTGTCAGTTGTACCATTTTAACGTAAACAAGCTATAATAACGTAATAGTAAATAATAATGAGGTAAAAATGCAG